>CM067366.1:95220635-95295635 GCA_034401795.1 Chaetoderma sp. LZ-2023a | reverse complement strand
TATGTTGCTATCAGTTCTCTATATCCTGAAAGTGTGCTTAACCAACCAATATCCCTTTCTTTCTGAAAGGATAATAGCACTCTAAATGCATAGGCGTTCCTGATAAGTCTTCATTAAATGTTCTGACCTCTGTGTTAGTCTGATAGTGATACCCGGATGGTGAGGAGGTTGAATTTTACAACTCTCTTTATTTACGTCACTCTTAGAGGGGCTTTAAATGTTGAGATAAAGACAACGACGATGTACAGTCATTCTGAATGTCCTAAAGAAATATTCGCATCTGGTGTACCGGTTCATATGAGATCAGAATCAATACGTGTTTCTAGTCCCCATAGACCCCCCCCCCACTCCACCCACACCCCTCCCCATCCACCACACTGTCCATATAGCATGTATGCATAGAATAGTATTTCATATGTGACAAATGTGTGCGTGCATGCATGTGTGCGTTCGTGCGTGCGTGCGTGCGTGCATGCGTACGTGTGCGCGTGCGTGTGTGTGTTCCAATAACTGTTGTTCTTTAGGACAGGAGGCCGACAGATGCAATAAATGATGGCTGTGGAAAACGAGTCGAAAACACTTTGTGTTTATAGTGTTGTTTTTCAACGTAACCTGGATTTCCGGTCGAGTGGCTACTTTCTTCTCAAAGTTATCATTATGTCCTTAGCGCTGCATCGCATTGTTGACTCTGAATGTCCTCTGGGACACGGCGAAATAGAATCTGATCTCCGGTTCAATGAACTATGCCATTCAGAATGGAGGATTCCAGTTTATCCATCAATCAGTATGGCGTCATGATCAACTACGCGACCCATAGGATGACACCATAGTCAATTACGTCATAAATGGCGGAGCTAAGTTCGTCACAGTCGCTTAATTGATGACGATCTAAGCGTTGTTGTACGAATTGCATGTCTTTACTATTTAATAAACATGCTGCTGAATACTTTGAAACTAATTTGTCTGGGTGCTGGTGCTGATATAGGCGTGCATGTATAGTTTTCTGGGTATTGATAGTCAGGCAGTTCAGCGATCTATCGTTCCAAACACGGTCGATGTGTGGGTGGATCGTGGATAAAGATGGGCGGGCCATAGCTAAAACTATATTCCTCCATTCCTTCAACAGGTTGCCACCTAAGCAAAGGCAATGATTAATATTTTGTTTGTCATCGGTTTGACTGAATATCGGTGGTACAGAACAACTGCCAGTCAAATTGTTATCAGGCTATTCGGCAGGAACATATTAACTAGAGCAGCTAGTAAATGTCAGCTGCTACAACAGCAGAGAAGAATACGATCTGCAGTAGTAGCATCAGCAATACAGTAATTCAGCTAAATGACCGAGGATTACCAGCAGCGTGCTTCAAGCGCAATCTGCGGCACGTATGTAACAATGTTGGTATCAATGCAGTAATCACCTAATTTTCCGAAGAATAGATTGATAAGACACATTGGCATTTATTCGATGAATACGTTTGGTTTTGGTGTGCTTTCATGTGGACTAGATATGCACTATTCGTATAAAATCGAATGGTTTACTTTTGATAGATTTGTTAATGCTTAAATGTATGTAGTAATAGGTGAGTTGCTCCCAAATATTAAATGGCAGGGTAATCAATCATTGATAATGACGTCATCATCCACGTCATGTAGTTGATTATGACGTCAGATAATAGATGAATAAACTGGGAAGGTCCATTAGCAACTTTTAGTTTAAAGTGACAATTTAGAACAACTCTCAGATTAGCCCTACGTAGAAGCGCAAGCCGGTGCTAATGGCGGTTTCCGTCTTTTGCTTCGTTCTGTTTGCGTATTCCTGACATATTAACTTTCGTCAGTTTCGTGCTTGTAATTTTCTTTTCTATTTGCATAAATTATTATTCGCTCGTAAATTTCGGTTATGTCTGTCACAAATACCTGGAATGGTTTGACTTATGATAATCTGGAAGTTGCATCTCACAGCTTCAGCTACACATCGACGCAACACTATGTGCACAATACACATCCACTATCGTACTAAAGGGATGCGAGCACTATATCGTGAGAGATAAATCAGGGACGAAATGTGTAATGAACTGATTGATCTGACACATAGTCAATGGAATATCACACCTCGTGTTCAACCCATCACACTAATGTGCATCTGATGAAGAAATACATGTTCATACAGGGAATATTTAGCCATCATAAATTTTCTTAGTTGCTATAGTTTTACATTCTCAACACATTTCGCTATATATGCAATGCGTTCTAAGGGTCCTTGTGTAGCGTAATCTGACTCTCTGTCCCATCAATTTCAGTCCCAGGCCGAACATAATTACGCGCGCACAAACACGCTTAGGCACATGCGCATAGCATGCATCAGTTTGTTTATTGTTTTGTGGCTTTTCTATGCTGACTTTATGAGTCTTTGGAGATTTTGCTACTTTATAGATTTGATGGGAGAAAGCTTTGCGCGGATGATATATTCGTGGGCTGACATTAGTGTGGTTGCAGATGTGGCTGTGCTTGGTAATAGTGTTGATAGCGCGTGTATATAATCTAGTTAAAGCTTGGGGGCTGGGAAATGTGTGTGTGTGCTTAATGAACCAGAGAGAATCATCAGTATTCCATAGCAGCTATCATTGACCAGGATGTGGCATTAACTGCACAGTCAATCATAACAAACTTAACGCCTTTTTGTTTCTTGCTTTATGGCTTTTCGATGTAATATGCATACAGTCAACTCTGTGTATAATGCCCATCTACGTTTTTGACGCTATAGTAGTACTATAACTGCCACGCTTAAGGAGCCACCTCTGTATAGACACCTAAATTCATTTACTAGTGTTAGTGATTTGTATTAAGCAACAACAACCTGTCGGTATAGGGTACTCTCAGCTTGTCCATTAGGCTTCCATTAAACACAGGTTTTGTAGATAGTTCAAAGTTAGGTTAACTGCCTCAGATAGCAGATAAAATGGATATTGGTGTTCCATTTTGTTGTCGTTAAAAGATAGCAGCATCTTACATCGTCACCACTCTTAGATTGATCACGGCTTACAAGCAGAGATAGACCATGCTAAATGAACTGTAATAACAGAAGCTAATAAACTCCCCCACATCAATTCGTCTGACTTCCAGAGGATAATCCATGTGATTTACGCCATTCCGCCCGTCAGCAGCTATGACCACAGTAAATCTACATCAGATACAGTAATTAATAATATCCGGCTGCGCGAGTTTTACGACGTGTTCGCTAGCAATCAAAGTTGATTTAACTCACTAGAGACGAAGCTGGCCAAACCCAGCCTCTACAATGAGGCTGGCGAATGCCCATTTGCAAAACAAGAGAATACTATTTTTTGAAAATTAACCACTGAATTGAATGTCACTATAAACAAAACCAGTTATTTCCGTGGTAAAACTTTAAAAAAATAGGTTTCTCTTAGCCTGCAAATGGGCATGCAATAAGCAACTATGTTGATACTCTAGACTAGATTTAGCCATTAGAGGGTTAATATATTCCACTGCGATGGTGTTTAGAGTACATTTTGTATTTGCAAATAAATTGTGTCCTATGTTTGTTACATCATTTCCAGCGTAAACACCATTATTGTGCTGATCGGCTACTGCAAAACTGCAAACCTGCAAAACTGCAAACCTGCAAAACTGCAAAACTGCAAAACTGCAAAACTGCAAAACTGCAAAACTGCAAAACTGCAAAACTGCAAAACTGCAAAACTGCAAACCTGCATTTGCTGTTGCGGTATTATGATGGTAATGGAAAAATTTAACAAACTTTACTATCAGTCAGTTAACACATATTTGATGCGATACGTTTATTGAAATATGTGCTATGAGGCTACGTCAGCGTCACAAGAAATTGTTTATCCATGTGACTAATGGTCTGAGAATTATGCAATAATAAGATTGTCTGACTCAGACACATGCTTGGAAATCACATTGGCGTTATCAATTAATGTTGGTCATCATAGACTAAGCGTTGACAACTATTTATGAGTGATTAAGTATGCTGGGATTGTCGAAGTTGAAACAGCTGGAATTAGTTCTTCTTCTCGTTTGACCACTGTGTCTTGTCCTCAGTTGTGGCTTCCTCGTGTCCATTCTTGGTCTGTGTGTACCCAGTCCTGCATTCTTCAGGACACCTCGCAACATGCTTAACGGATTGAGGCGACTATTAGGAGCAGCTGAGATGTATTACACATCCTGCATAGTGCATCGCTGGAGATTATGCTGTCTAGCTATCGGTGCCCAGCGATGGTGCAGAGGTGTTTGCGGTTGCAGGCATCAAGTTCCTCTAAGGCTGTCTCCAGCTGTTACAGCTATACAGCATCAACGATACGCCGTGTAAACGTAGTCCTTTTGTTAAGGGCATCTTCGATCTACGAATCCATAACTGCCAGAAGAACTGGAAACTATGTTCCCAATGCCACAGCGCGCATCAATGTCAGAAGTATTTCAGAGCAGTGAGCCCAGTATTTTACTTTTCCTCCATGATTCCCTGCCACGAAGTGCGTCGTCATTTTCTTTAGTTGCATGTTTTGTTGATAGGTATATGTGAGTGTTTTCGATTCATTCATACATATATTCTAATTTTTTGTTTGCTTACAGCTACTAGGAGTACTTCGTCAATGCGTTTCTGTTCCTCGTCTATGAGGTCCACATCGTCGACAAATTCCATCTCCAGCGGCATACCCAAAGTGACCACTGGGGCCTTGTGGAACTTTCCCGTGCATATTTCAGTGCAGCACCAATATAACTGCGGGAAAGCAGAGGAGTTAGTCCGTCTCCCTGTGGAGAGTCGGGTGATGCCTCAAACTCGTCCGCACGCAGTAGTCTCACTAGCTGCAGCACGTCTTAATTCCAACTGGCCTGGCGCAGTAAATCTAGGATCTTTGAGCGTTTAATTGTGTCAGGTGACCCATTTTGTGAACATCCCAGTGTTTGGACATGACTATTAATACAAGCATATGTTGAACCCATACAATGTCAGCGCAGCCGCGTCCACGTTTAAAGCTACTCTGACATGATCCAGTGAGGCCATCGATCTTGTCTCTGATATGGCATAGGGCAGTATTGGATAGGATGCTGTTGAGGAGCACAATGGGCTGCTGATTGGATGGGGCTGTGTAGATTCTTGGGCTTGGGTGCTACGATAGGGGTGCCTTGACCTAAAGTGGGAAGGTGGTGCATAAAGTCTGAGTTGATGAGGTGCGTGATCAGTTTGAGATAGTGTCACTTGCGTATTTGAATAGTTCATGCAATCAGGTCCGGGTACACATCCATTTTTCAGGTCTGTGAGTGCCTTCTCAACTTCTGCTGTGTTAATTTGTGTTAATAATGGCATGGGGTTACGTGAAAACCCATCAATGTTGTTGGTGAACTGTTCGTTGTACCATTCTCGAATTGTGTCCGCTTTACCCTAGTCAGTCCAGTAAAAGTGTCCTCCAGAGTAGTGCTGTCCGAAATATTTTATAGCAGTCACTCGTGGGAATTATTCCATCCGCTAAGGTGTCTACCTGTTGAATAGCAAAGTCTCTTAAGCGGTCGCGGATGGTGGGCAGACCGTTATTGCGTTCCCTGCGTAGTTTGGTGCCGCTTTAGCAACTTTGATAGATGCGCAGCCGTAATGCTCTTTGGTATTCTGATAGTTTTACTGTTACAATGTCATCATTTAGCTAGTTCGGGTGTTGTGTTTGGAACTGCTATTGTGGTAGAGCTGGTGATTCCATACGTTTGATTATTTTGGTTAGGGCTCCGACTATTTGCTACCCGATGGCCTTGTGTATGATATTTGGCTGGCAGTGTGACTAATGACCTCGGTAGGCTGTAGGTGGCTCTGTCCTCTTCCCCTGTATGGCGTGTGTACATTAGGTAGAGATGGTTCATCGGAAGGCGTGTAACGACTGGCGTGTGTGTAAAAGTCGTCGTTGTTCTAACTCATAATTGTTGTGCCTAAGATTACTCTTTTCATTGACGGCAATATTTTGCGTGTATAACATTTACTGCCCATCGATAGTTATGTGATGCTATGTGATGCTCTGTGGCGTTATGTGATGTTATGTAATGTTATGTGGTGTTCCGTGATGTTCTGTGATGTTATGCGATGTTATGCGGTGTTCTATTATGTCCTGTGATATTATGTGATGTTCTGTGCTCTTCTGTGATGTTGGGTGATGTTCTGTGATGTTCTGTGATGTTATGTGGTGTTCTGTGATGTCCTGTCATATTATGTGATATTATGTGATGTGCTGTGCTTTTCTGTGATATTCTGTGAGGTTATGTGATGTTATGTGATGTGCTGTGCTATTCTGCGATGTTCTCTAATGTTCTGTGATGTTCTGTGATGTTAGATGACGTTATGTGACGTTCTGTCATGTTCCGTGATTTTATACGCCATTATGCGATGTTCCGTGACGTCACATTGATGTTATGTGCTGTTTTGTGATGTTCTGTCCTATTCTGGGATGTTCTGTGAGGTTTTATAATGGTCTGTGATGGTCTGTAATACACAGTTATATTATGTGATTGTCTGTGATGTTCTGTGAATGTTCTGTGAGCGTATGTGATGGTCTGTGATGTTCTGTAATATTCTATAATGTTCCGCAACGTGTGGTGGCTGTACGCCTTATTAATTTCAAATATTTGGCAATGTAGCCTACGTGTTATAGAGATGATTGTGCAAATTGTGTCAGTCCCTATGGCTCCCTTTAATTGACGAACATAGCAATAGACAGAATATTTGCAGAGTCAATATTAATCAGATGTATAAACGGTTTTGTTCCTGCTGCTATCGGTGCTACTGCTGTATCATCCATTAGCGATTATGTTGCGACTCGTGGCCAGCTTTAGCCCGAGGTTTCTAAATGCCGTTGCTGCCATTGACTGAGAGTTGATAGGCGGCCCAGCATTAGACATTTTTTATGCTTATTTTTATAATAATTCTAATGCAGTGTTGTCCCTATCCAAAGCATTTCCCACACCATGCTTAAATGGATTAACCTTTTTTATATTCTGGACATGCGACCAAGCGGTTACTTATACATTTGTCTGGTGGTACCGTGGTTGTTCTGTAAATGATATGTGTGAATTAATGGCAGCCGCGACTTTTAGTCAAACAGTTTTCACACTATTTACCATGATTGTGTTAGTTTAATGCTGCTGAAATTCATGTCGCTGGTATTTCAGAATCAATTTTGTTAAACTCATAGCTTCGTTGGGTAGCGAAAATAGAGCACGCGTCTAGGCTCTATAATGAAATTTAGCAAGACTGGATTAGACACCAGGATAACAGTAATTGAGATGGGCAATATTCTAAGAGCTGCTTTCAGATGTTGCACGGATTTTCCTACGCAGCCACGCTCCACCCACCCACTTACACCACCTCAGTATTTATTTTCTAGTTTCAGTAGGATATTAGCACAAACCAGACCTGATAACTAAGACAGTTGACTTCGTAGATACTACATTTATCTAAAAGCTTTTTCAGCTAGGGGACGAGTTCGTAAACATAATAGACAGGAACGACTTTCACGCATCCATTTCATGATAGAAATGCTATAATGAACATATGTTAATAAATATAGTGTAAAAATATTCTTTCCGTTCTTCAGTTATCAGCCGCTTCGTAGCCTCGCGTTCCACATAAAGTTAATGATTTTCAGGTCCACTAGATTTCGCTAAAGCTTATGTGAGGATGCTGTCTTCCGTTGTTTCATCATACTGATTTTGATTATAGCCTTATAATTGATGAATACAATCTGCCACTCAAGTATATGACGTCATACTCAAATACGTAATGAATGACGTAGATAAGTCCGTCATGAACATTTAAAAATCTGCCAGTTGTACGATGTGTATGTCTTTGCCATTTAATAAACATTTTGTTGACTATTTTGAAACTAAATTACCTTCAAAATCTGCAACAGCCTACTTGTATTGCTTTCTGAACATTGGAATTCAGAGTTCGATCGATCCCAACACGGTAAAACCGAGAGCGAAGCTGAGCTAGACATTGGTATGGAATAGCTAAAACTGGATTCGTCCATTATTTGGCTATTTCTAGTTTCCTCATGGAATCGCCGGATTTGTGTTGCTTGCACAATAGCTTTCCATTTCCTTTGGCATGCCTTTCCGTCGAGATAGAAAGACACCTCTGCCTTCGATCAGTGAGGAGCAATCCACCGGCATCGGGTGCTAAACGTAATTTGTCCGAGCGCTCATCAAGCGCCTGTCCGTAATGGTTGGAGCTACCGAGAACAGTAAACACCGGCGTCGCCTGTTTGCTTCACTGCAATTCGCAAGGTCTTTCTAGCAGCGGCAGGGTTAACTTTACGAGGGGACAATAAGCTAATTCAAAGCTAATACACTGATTAAAAATGCAATGTTGAAATGTTTGATTCTAGACCAAAATGCATAAATGTTATTATGGATTAACGATTTTAAATCAATTTCGTTTGAAGAACTCGGGTTGTTTATTTCTACCTGATATTTTTGGCCCGGAACATGAATTACCGTATGATATGTATAGACATCCACATTTGACAACATTCAGAAGGCGGTAGCTTATCACGGAGCAACAACAACAACAACAACAACAACAACAACAACAACAACAACAACAATATCAACAGCAACAACAACAACAGCAGCAGCAGCAGCAACAACAACAACAGCAACAGCAACATCATCATCATCAACAACAACCACAGCAACAACAACAACAACAACAACAACAACAACAACAACAACAACAGCAGCAACAACAGCAACAGCAACAACAACACCATCATCAACAACAACAACTACAGCAACAGCAATATCAACATCATCAACAACAACAACAACAGCAACAGCAATTAACGTAGGCTGAATACAGCGACATAAAACTAACCAATGTAGGCCTAACTGAGGTTATGTCGAAGTTCACACTAATCAACTAATGCAGTCGGCATGTATATTTTGTTCTACAAAGCACGTTTAACATGTTGAAGCATTTGGTCATAGTTTGTTGATCAATTTGACATGTGGATAACCGTCAATTTACCCTCATATTGAAGATTCCAGTTTATCCATCAATCATATGACGTCATAATCAACTACGCGATGTGTATGTTGACGTCATAATCAATTACATGGGCAGCAACAGTAGCCAGTTAAATTAGTTTTTATATTGGCAACAGCTTACCTGTATAGTTTGCTGGAAATTGATAGTCATGGAGTTCATGGATCGATGGATCGATGCAACACGATCGGAATGGGAGTTGAGCTTAGCTAAAGTTGAGCAGGGAATAGCTAAAACTTGATTCATCCCATGATCAAAGCGTTCCGCCATGGCCAAGAAACACATTTTATCGGTTTAGAATTATTTGCTTTATCATTGACGATAGGCGCATTTGACCTTGGCGAATGGTAAGATGCAAACAACCTAGATCATTCTGACCTTATTTTGCTAAGTGGGTTGGTGTTAGACATCTTTGGGCTCGCCTGATACCCGTACCAAAGGCGAAAGTCTTCATCGTAAGTTGAGCTAACATCTTTGGGCTCGCCTGGTAACCGTACCAAAGGCGAAAGTCTCCATCGTAAGTTGAGCTAACATCTTTGGGCTCGCCTGGTAACCGTACCAAAGGCGAAAGTCTCCATCGTAAGTTGAGCTAACATCGTTGGGCTCGCCTGATAACCGTATCAAAGGCGAAAGTCTCCATCGTAAGTTGAGCTAACATCGTTGGGCTCGCCTGATAACCGTACCAAAGGCGAAAGTCTCCATCGTAAGTTGAGCGACAATGGCATGTGTTATTTCGTGTAACTCGCTAAACGTCACTTAGGATTTATGAGCCTACGAAGTGATATAATATGATTTCCATTAGCATTAACAAGTCTGGCCTACATGATTATTGCCACAGCTAATGCGTGTGTGTTCCAAGTAGCTCAGTCATGCCAGCAGATATTTAAGAACGCATATTTCATGTAACATGTCACTGAAATAGTTTCTTGCACCCCACAAGTACGCGTATACTAAACTTAGCATCCACGTGAATGGCCATTGGAAGAGTGACGCTAATACATCGCGCTCTCGGAAACTGGCATAGATAGATACGACTGCTAAACTCTCCCGTAGGACCTCGAATGGTTGCAATCAAATAATATGGCGATTACATGATTAACGCTTTAACCCTCATATCAGCCAAAAACGGCTTCTGCAGTGGTCTTGGGAAATGTCGAATTGCAGACCAAGAGAAGACTATTTTTGAAAATATATCACTACAATGACTGGCTCGATAACCGAGCCAGTTATTCCAGTAGTAAATTTTCAAAAACAGTCTTCTCTTGGTCTGCACATGGACATTTTCTATGAGAAGATTTTAATTTTCTTGAACAAATTTGAGTGTTAAAGGGTTAAAGACAGTGATCTTTAATACAATTCTGTGTCGTCACCACGTTGCGCGATCATATAAGCATATGTGGTATATGGTCACTGTTTGTCACCCATTAAGGTGGTCGCTTAAGTCAATGGCCAAGCTTCTCGTGAATGAAATAGCTTTCTGCCTTATTACGATTGAAATATTCACCATATTTCCTGTATGATTGTCTCGAAAAGGAAAGGCTGATATTTTGGTAGCGGTGCCAATAAGGTCTGCGACGTAGTTCCTAAATAATAATTGGTTTAACATTAAAATATCAATCTTATTTAAGCATATACATGTACGTAGACGCTATAGTTGCAACACGGGTGGTTTCTTAGAACTGCCCCAAATCGACTGGCAGACAAACAGACGGACAGACAGACAGACTTAACCATAATACCGATTCATACTAGTCGCGAGTTGAAACAAAACTTCTACGTCCTATGCAAACCAATAGCGTTTGGAGAAAGGGTCGGCACGGTTGAACTAGATGTGCTTCCACTTTCTCCATTGATCCGGTATATTAGACTGGAAGTCAAATGTAGTTCAAATAAGAGTTCAATAATGTGTATAATGAGAAATTAATTTGACTTAGGCAAACTGATTCCTTTGTTCAATAATGTGTGTGGTGCATTTGATCTCCGCTTCCGTGATTGCCAGTAAACCATATGAACTCCAGTTGCCTGTAATTGTTAATTAAATAAAGCTAGGTTGTTTGGTAGAAATATGTGTTTGCAAATATTGTCTTTGATTACACACTATTGACTGTTCTCTCAGACTGACCTCAATAGATTTAACCGCCACTCACTCACGGAATAGTTCTGGCTTGCTTACAGGAAAATTGGTAGCAATTCACCTTTCCAAAGTATCCATCTATCATCTGTCGTCATATCACGTCATAATTCGCTAAATGGCGTGTATGATGACGTCATAATCAGTACATCATAAATGATTCCATTTGGCCCGTCTTTAACTCTTAATAGTCCGACACGTTGTACAAATTGTATGTCTCCACTATTTAATAGGCAGCAACAGCGCCCAGTAAAATTAGTTCCAAAATATTCAATAGCTTACATGTATAGTTTTCTGGAATTTGATAGTCAGAAAGTTTAGAAATCAATCGATCCCAACACGAGCAAGGTGAGGGTGGAGCTTAGCTAAAAATGTAACGGTCCATTAAATATGTGTTATCGGTATGTGTGATGTATCTCTCTCGCTCGTCGCCCTCTCTCTCTCTCTCTCTCTCTCTCTCTCTCTCTCTCTCTCTCTCTCTCTCTCTCTCCCTCCCAACTCTCCCTACCGCCCTCCCTCCCTCTCTCTCTCTCTCTCTCTCTCTCTCTCTCTCTCTCTCTCTCTCTCTCTCTCGCTCTCTCTCTCTATCTCTCTCTCTCTCTCTCTCTCTCTCTCTCTCTCTTTCTCTCTCTCTCTCTCTCGCTCTCTCTCTTTCTGTCATATAGCCTCCTGTGTGTGGCTGATATTTGCTTGGACCTAGTACTGAAAATCTATTGTTTTCTGAGCGTGTTATTCTCTGGCATTCGAATAAGATATCCAAACATCCATCATCATTGTTGCGATACTATCGCAGGTACGGGTCCATGTTGTCCGGGCTGTGAAATGCAAGAGTCGAAATTGGCATGTGCGGTCGGCTGTGATCATGGTTGCAAGTAGGGCTAAGTGTTTGCGATGACAAAAAGGTTTTTTTAGCTGTACAAATGTTACAGTTGCATGACATCTTCGAGGCACATGTAACATTGTATAGGTCCATCTTTATTTTCAATGGCGTTTCCAAGAACTGAAGAACGGAATTCAAAGCTTTCAACATAACAGGAAATCAATGTTCCCTGTTAAACAACAATTTCCCAAGTCGTTTGTTCAGTAAAGGAGAGAGCCCACTTCTCCTCTCACCCCGAAGCAAGGCCCTGTGTACCGAACAGCGATGCATGTTAGAAATTGGTTTTGATTTCATTCATGAATAGGTTTGTAGCTTTGAGTTAGTTTGTAGCTGTTGAAAGGAGTTCAATAAGGGGACTATTTTCTTCATCGATGAAATCAACATCATCTGCATACACCATCTCCCTAGTTACATGTTATTGTACGGTTTTGTCGTGTCGGATATTCTCGCAAATCAAATGATAGATCTACAGCGCGGTAATGAGTGAAGCGAACTGGTGATACATTATCTCCGTGTGGTCATCATATTGATTTATGAAAGTTTGCAGAAAGTGTAGATTTTATTGATGATGTAAACGGTCAATTGTGTGTTTCTCAATAGGCTGGGCGTAAATTAGGTTTAAAATATTCAACAGCTTACCGGTTTAGATTTCCTGAAACTGAGATTCAGAGATTGATCTAAACAAGTGCAAAGTGTGGGTGGATCTTAGCTACATATGGGCGGGGCATAGCTAAAACTGGGTTCATATATTGAATAATCTACGGTATCTTAATGGAATCAAATGCACGTGCTAATTTCATTCTTGGAGAACTCCAAATGCTTTAAAAGAACTATCGATGCTAACATACGCTGTGCGCGGACTATCTCGGCGCAACTGCGCCCTCCCTAAACCCACTCTGCCAATTTCCTGTACATCTATACATTTTATCTATGCAAGATAAAGTCATATCTAACAGAAACTTTCCTGATGTCGTTGAAGAGCAACGTTTGCCTCGGGTTGTGGAGATAAAATATCAGTACACTCTCAAGAGGCATGCAAAATAAAATACATAGGCTCACAACACGTAAAATTCTTCTAGGTAGTAATTATTTTATGTGTTGTGATCATACACATTTTATCGTGCATGTTTGTTGAAGATGCAATGGTATTATCATCGTACCTACATACACATTCTACATGGCATAAGCGACCGTCAAGAACATGTGGTTTCTAATTCTAAGTCGTTTAGACTCGGAAATATGTTCCCGACTAGGTGGCTATTGTTCTGTATAAGCTGTATAAGCTTTTCCAGACTGAGATCCCAGTATCGCAATTTTAAAACATTATAATCTACTAAATAATTTGAACCTAATATGGCTTGAGTAGTAGCCGATTGCAATCGAATTGTCTTCACGATTCCCAAGAAACTATTACAGAATAAATGTTTCCAATCTGGTCTGTTGAAAATGACCGTACATACAGACAATGAGATGCCAGAGTTAAAGATGTGCATTAAGGTCGGAGGCGACTGCATCAACACAGGACAAAACGATAGTAGTTACTGATGCAATCCTGGATATAATAGCTAATCCAGGTCTGGTTAAAGCAATGTAATTCAGATTATGTCAAGTCTGAAAGTAAATACAGACTAACCGTCACTTAGTTAAGGGCGAGTTTAAGCAGCTCTTAGCCCATTTTGGCGTATACACCAAGGAGGTTTTGCGATTATTAAACCATGTCAAGTGTGTAACCACCTTGCTGTATACATCAAATAGGTGAAAAGAGATCTACATATCCCCCATACCATAAAACCTATGCCTTGGTATTATGTATTGTACTTTCTGCAAGGGCCATTGTTGTATAGCCACCTGACCATAGCAACATAGAATTATTCATCTATATTTACAAAGGATTAATCCGCTTTAGGTATACCCCGGTCATCTCTAGCCAAGCTCCGCCCACGCTTTGTCCGTGTTGGGATCGATCGATCCCTAAACTCCCTGAATCTCAAGTTCCCGAAAGCCGTACTGTTAACCTACAACAGCGCCCAGTAAAATTAGTTCAAAATATTTAACAGAATGGTTGTTAAGTAGCAAAGACATACAATTCGTAGACGTGACAGACATTTAAAAGTTCATGGCGGACTTAGTTACGTCATTCATTGTGCATTTTGATCACATGTGACGTAATCCATTATGACGTCAAATACTTGAGTGACAGATTGGATTCATCCATTATACTTATTTTATTTTAATTTATATTTTTCAGCAATTTCTGTCGCAGTGAATTGCTTCACGCTCGTCACCATCTCTATTGAACGTTACTACGCCATCTGCCGACCGCTGACGTCACGAAGATGGCAGACGTTATCACACGCGTACAAAGCGATTGCCTTAACGTGGCTGGGTGCCTTAATAGTGGCTATTCCCGTCGCAGCTTGTCATAGGCTGGTCCCATTACGGAATGGACGGATGGCGTGCAGAGAAGTGTGGCCACTACCAGTGCTTTCCGTCATCTATACGTTCTTTTTGGATGTGGTATTATTAGTCATGCCGATTATTGTCATGTCAGTGGCGTACGGCCTGATTGCCAAGAAGCTCCGTGACTTGACAAAGAACGAGGAGAAGCAAGCAGGTGAGCATCGGTAATCAACAGGGTTAGGACCATCACACGTCCCCAGGAGATCTTACTTGTCCCTGTGAGATAGCATATCGATCAAAAACTAAGTGTAGTGCTTCTAGAAGAGAAGTGGCCATTATAACAGGCCATTTGATCACACGTCTTTAAAACCACGATCCGTTGAACACGCAGTCTCAAAAACCCCTCTCATTTGGGAGTCAAAAGACGGCGCTTCTTTAAATCATGTAATTGAATCATCGCAATTCTTAAAGGACAGGACCAGGGAACTAACAAATGATCTTGTATGATAACCTTATATAATAATCAACCTATAGCCACTAGTAGAAAAACAGAAATAAATCGGAGCAATCTGAAAAAGCAGCGAAATACCTTTTATGACACTGGCCTTGAACCAATTAGTGACGCGCCTGGTCCCATGCGCTCTGGTGTATATACCGAGGAAATAAATAATATCCTCTACTGCCGATTATATAATGTGCTATATTCGCGTTAAGCTGATTAGCCACTAGCTCATAATGTAAAATACTGTCAAATTTCAAAGAAAGTTGATTGAAAGCCGCTGTTTCCAGCGACATCACCTACTTTCAGTCACACGAATCTCACAATATTCAGAAGGTGTCATTTGCGACCCCTGGAAACAAGCAGTGTATTTTAAAATCTTTTTGACCGAAGCTCCTTGCTTCCACAAGACTTTCAAATATACTGTTTTCAAAAGGATCAATAGTAGCAAACTGATCGCTCTATATCGGCGCCCATAGAGAATACAGGTGTGCTTTTGCTATATGTAGGTATGCGCTAACTGCACACGCAGTTGACACACGCCAGAGAGCGTAGGACCAGCGACATCACTAGCCAGTTGCGAGTTAAGTACTACTAGAGCCAGTAAATGCTTTATTTCAAGTTATTCCGATTCATTTTCGTTTTGTACCGGTGTTATATTTAATATTGTATGAAGTTACAAATAAACGTCATTTGCTATTTCCCTTTTCACTTCCTTTAATGAAGTTCCATTCTTGAACGCCAAGTTGTATTTCCAATGTCCATTGGTGTGCATTAAATGACATTTACACCAAACTAAGGCATAGTTATTACTTTCGAGTCATACAAATCAAAAGGGCCAAATAGTTTTGTCTTTGTATTCTCAGTCAGAGAGACTCAAACTGCGTTCGCTCTGGGGTTCTGAGCCTTTGAAATTCGGATAACTGGAATACTCCGTCTCTGACGAAACGGTCGTCAAAACCGTGGCATGGACCAGGGCAGCAACATCGCCCGGCAGAGTCATCCATTATTCATAATCATTATCATTTTGGCTGTTTTCACCTACTTTGCAACCTCTGAAAATCGTGGTGCCAGGTACATTCGCTACAGCAATAGAAAGATACATTTCTCGCTAACCTCCGCAAGCTTTGTATGATCATTTGAATCGATTTTAACAATTTGCACACGGAATTCCCATAATTCCAATTTCAAAGTCGATATACAGGTAATCCGTTTAATATAGTTTAATAATTAAAAGCTCTCCGTCACATTGTATTCAAAATATTCAGCATAATGTTTATTAAATTTTAAATCCATCAAAGATATACAAGTCAGAAACTTTACTGACAGAGCATTGGTACTTTCCTGACGTATCTATGCTACTCTGATTGTGACGTCAACTAACACGTGACATATTTGAGTACGTCATCAGACACTTGAGTGACAGATAGGATCCCTGCATCACGGCGAAGGTCTTCCAGTCAGTAGTCGTGTGCGGAGACCCGTCAGGGTTTCATATAAACAGGATAGAGAGTGTAGCCAGGAATTACATCTGGCTATGTTTCGGGTGTGCAGGATACCCTAAACATAGCCAGACGTAATTTCTGGCTACAACCTCTCTGATAGTGAAACAGGACGATTGAGCTCCAAATAGCGATACAAAATCCATTAAGACGTCCATTCCTGTGGCTATAACATGAATTTTAAAGCGCCAAGCCTAAATTTGAGACCAGCTCAACCCCTGAACCGAACTCGCACAGAAATGTAGGGAACTTAGCAATAGAATGGGTAGTTAACCATCAGGAGACATGCTTCGACCCTGATGTAAGTAAGGGCACTGAGATGAAAGCAATAATGAACCCGGAAGCAGTAATTCAATATACGGAAGAAGATAACGCAAGAAGTAAATGAAAATGATGTCATAGAATCTAACAGACACGAACATATTTTTCAAGGAACCGGTAATGGGCTGAGTGGGTCTTCCATGCAATTCCCAACAATACCATTGCCAATTCTTGTCAAATATCCTTACATATTCCTGACGTTGTGCGAATTGTATGTCTTTGTGTATTTAATAAATATGCTGTTGAATATTTTGAAACTAATTTGACTGGGCGCTGTTGCTGTCATATTCAGCAACAGTACCCAGTCAAATTAATTTCAAAATATTCAACAGCTTACATATATAGTTTTCTGGAAATTGATAGCGAGGTGTGGGTGAGATAGCTAAAATTCGAAATGTCCATCTGATCAAAGATCCAGATACCTATCAGTTTTTGCAAAAGTCGTTCATGGAGAACTCCTACTTTATTATATTTGCGTATTGCCTACAGAGCACTATAGACAACACTATTATGTAAATATTTTGTTATATCTTAAGTTTAAAATTACAGTATGCGTAGTAAATACCAGTTCTTAGCATGCAGTCTATAATCTGAGTGACATGTTTAGCCCTCTTGGAAAACAAGACACGATTTTAAAACATGATGACTGGGCGAGCCACCATGTACCTTGTCAAAATCAAATTTTAGATTTGCTGTTTCTGCTGCTGCTGCTGCTGCTGCTGCTGCTGCTACTGCTACTGGTTGCGGCTGCGGCTACCGCTGGAGATAATGATGATGATGATGACGCCGTCGCCAAAGCCGACCATGACGGCGACGACGGCGGCAACCACGAAGACAACGACTGCTGCTGTTGTTGTTGTTGCTGCTGCTGCTGCTGCTGCTGCTGCTGCTGCTGCTGCTGCTACCGCTATCGCTTGAGATAATGATGATTATGACGCCGATGTCGATGAAGACGATGGCAGCATCAAAGGCGGCGGCGGAAGCGACGAAGATGACGAAGATAACGTAATTGTGGTGGTGGAGGTGGTGGTGGTGGTGGTGGTGGTGGTGGTGGTGGTGGTGGTGGTGGTGGTGGTGGTGGTGGTGGTGGTGGTGGTGGTGGTGGTGGTGGTTATGGTGGTGGTGGTGGTGGTGGTGGTGGTGGTGGTGGTGGTGGTGGTGGTGGTGGTGGTGGTGGTGGTGATGGTGATGGTGGTGGTGATGGTTGTGGTGGTGGTGGTGGTGGTGGTGATGGTGCTGGTGATGTCGGCGGCGGCGGTGACGCGGGTGGCGGCGGTGGACGTAGTCTTCATCGTTTTAAAACTCGTTATCAGGGGTGCGCGCACCAGTATGCGTAATGAATTCCAGTTCTTGGCATGCAGTCTATAATCTGAGTGACTTATATGGGCTTTAACAATAGCGACTACTTCCAATACCTCTTGAAATACTGAACGCTGGAGCGTTGAAAATTGTGTGCAATAGCTCGGGTTTGTTTAGGCAACGATGTTGCTGTAAAGTGTTGTTGTCTGAGAAAGCAACGACTATCAGCAACATTGTTTCCGAAACAAACACCTCATCTAGTAACAAGTTATTTTTTACATCAAAAGTGTTGGTAATATGGGTTGAGATTCATGGCGATCCTTCAGAAGGTCTCCGTATAATTAACATTCTTGTCTAGCTGTGGCCCGCGAATTTCGAGCTATGGTCTTCCCAATCTTTACGTGTGCTAGATCTATTTATATACTTTGAATCCTAAATTCCCAGAATCCCAGTTTCAAAAAATTGTCGACTGGGTGCTATTGCTGCATATGGCAACTTATGTCAAATTAGTTTCAAAATGTTCAACGTAGGGCCTAATGTATATTAAATTGTGCATACAATTCGTGCATTTGACGAATTTCTTCCAGCGTCGTGAATTTTTGCTACGTTGTTATTGTTATTATTATTGTGACGTCAGATAACGAATGACCTTGATTATAACGTAGGATACTACTAAAATATATGCGCTAACTCTATCATTGAGCTGTCTAATTTATCTTATTTTCAATTACAGAGCAACAAAGAAACGGGTACAGAAGCAACACGTCTGAGGAAAGTCGGATGATTCAGTTGTCCGCGCGACAAGCAGATGGCAATCATCAACCGCAACAAGACGATGGTGGCTTAGCAAAGGGAACCGCTGGAGCAAAACCCGGATCAGGACCCGGAAATACTAAATCGCAGACTAATACTGGATCATACCTCAATCCGCCGGTGCTACGATCCACAAACTACGAACGTAACTTGGCTAATAAGCAGAAGGTCATCAAAATGTTACTCGTAGTTGTGTTGGAGTATTTCATCTGCTGGGCGCCATTGTTTCTCTTGAATTCTTGGATATCTGTAGATTACGATTCCGCGCGGCTTAGGGTGAGCATGATGACGAAATCCCTACTTCATCTCCTGTCATACGTGTCTTCGTGTTGTAATCCCATTACGTATTGTTTCATGAATAGGACCTTCAGGAAATCGTTTATGTTGGTGTTCACGTGTCGCTGTTTGTTGAGTCGGTTAGGATTGTGGAAGTCGAAACGTGTCAATAGGCAAGGATTTCATCACGTGACTAATAGAGGCACGACTACGGCTAGCAGCCCACATAGGAGTCGAGCGGAACTATGAGAATGAAGCACATGTACGTTCAAAATCGTGTGTTTTAAGAGAGTTATAAATGTCGATGTTAGGTCATCATAGTCTTCGTCGTTTTAAAACTAGTTATCAGGGGGCTGCGCGACAGTATGCGTAATGAATTCCAGTTCTTAGCATGCAGTCTATAATCTGAGTGACTTATATGGACTTTAACAATAGCGAGTCCTGTCACCTCTTTCAATACTGAACGCTGGAGCGTTGAAAATTGTGTACGATAGCAACAGCAGCCAGTCAAATTAGTTTCAAAATATTCAACATTATGTTTATTAAATAGTAAAGACATACAATTCGTACAACAACGCTTAGTCCGTGATTAGTTAAGCGTTCGTGGTGAAAGTAGCAACATCATTAATGACGTAATTGATTATAGCGTCATCCTACACGTCACTTAGTTGATTATGACGTCATATGATTGATGGATAAAGTGGAATCCTTCATTGGCTAATAATTACGTTCCAGCCGTTACTCGACAAATTCATCAAGTACTTAACCCTCTCACCACCGAATGATCTCTTCGGGTTTTTTCAATAGAGAGAGATCTGATCTTTTGCTCAACTATATGATGTCATAATCAATTACATCACCAGGATGACGTATTGTAACTCAGTGTTTGTCTTTGATAAATTTACAATTTAAAAACATTATATTGAATATTTTCAAACCAATTTAGCTGGGCGTTTTTTCTGCCATAGGCATCAACAGCATTTATTCAAATTAGTTTCAAATTTTTCACCAGCTTACGTGTATAGTTAGCTTGAAAATGGGATTCGTGAAACTCAGGATGCAAAGAAAGCCTATATAAATTGATTTCCATACGCGTAGAAAAACGTCAGAGGAGGCCGTAGCTTGGTCTAGTGGCTAGCCCTCGGGACTATAGTTAACTGGAGAACTGTGCACTATCTCGTCATCTTTGCAAATACGGGCAATCGCCATCGCTCCTTGCCCCTCTCCGCCCAGAAGTATAAATGGGTATTAGTGCAAACCTGGGGAAGTTATCAATAATAGACTGAAATAAAACCAGCCTACATATAGCGTGAATGGGAGGAATGTGCATTTACAGGCCGCCACGCGAAGACAATTTTTGAAAATGTACCACTAGAATGTCTGGCTCGTTAGCTGAGCCAGGTATTCCAGTTGTAAATTTTATAAAATATTCTTCTCTTGGCCTGCAAATCAACATTCAATAAACAAATATTTGTATTTCCTTGACCAAATTTAGCTATGAAACGGTTAACGTTACTCATTTGCCAGGCCAGTCGCTTTTTCTGGCAAAGTGGTGGTGCTTCTTGGGTACGGGTGGTTATAAAACAACCATATTTTACCATTGTAGAAATGGCCATGCCGCAAAACCCAACATTGCAATGGGTGACTCCAATCTGTCACTCATTTATTGACGTCCATTATGTCATGCATAGCTTGATGTCACGATCGTAATTGATAGGCAATACTCACTCCGTCGTGAAGCTGCAAAACTCCGCCAGGTGTACGAATTGTATGTCTTTGATGAATTTATATTCTTTTAAACATTTGTGTTCAAAGCTTTGAAATTGATTTGACTGGGCGCTGCTGCTGTTTTAAAGATTGACACTTGGAAAATGCGGACAATGCATGAGACACTACTGTCTCTTCCTGGGGCAATTTTAACAGGATTATCATGGAGAGATGAGTGACCCGGTCGATGAGGAATACCTGTAGGCGTGACCTCGAGACCGACAACGGAGAGACAGGATGCGCATGGCAACAACTGGAGAGAATTGTCCCGGACGGGGGATGCTTTATGAACCGTTGACGATGGCCTCTGCTCCAGGATAAGCGAAGGATCGACAGCAACAACACCCAGTCAAATTAGTCCCTAACGTCAACAGATGACTTGTATAGTTAGCTTGATATTGTGGTCTTGGGGTGTCAGGCTTCGATCATCCCTATGCCAGGAAAAGCGTGGTCGGGGCCTAGTGAGAAATGAGCGGATATAGCTAAAATGAATCTCTATTATTTGCATCAGAAACCACATATTGTGTTTCATGACCAACGTTTTAAACACCTCTCTTTGGCTTTCATTTGAACAGTTAGCCGCTTTCACACACTCAACTAATATTAACATCTTAAGGATCCTTTCAATAATTCTACGACAATATGCTCTATAACTAATCGGACCTTTCCATTTTTAGCTATGCCCCGGCCATCACTAGCTAAGCTCTACCCACATCTCGCCGTGTTGATCGATCCCTGAATGCCCTAGCTATCAATTTCCTGAAAACTATGAGACTACTGCTTGCAAACACCAAGATGAGAATACGAGTCAAGTCAGTGAAATCTGTCAGACTTCAATCGGTTCCCCACAGGGAGATGATCCATCTCCGGTGCTTTTCACCTGCTGCGTTGCTGCCGCATTGAAGTATGTGCGGGATGGTTCACCAAGACCACCCCCCCCCCTCAATCCCCACCCCCACCCCAGAGTCAATACTGGGCATGCCGCTAGAGATGGAATGCGCCAATGATGCGGACTTCGTAGACGAGGAAAAGAAACCCCTCGACGAACTTCTCCCAATAGCTGCAAGCAAACTAACAATTGAGAATCTCTTTATGAATGAATCCAAAACAGAGTTCACCCACATATGCGTATCGACGAAGCATGAAACTATAGAAAATGACGACCCACATCGTGGCGGCGAGCCATGGAGGAAAAGTAAAATCCTGGGCTCACTGCTTTGCAGTACTGCTGACATTTCTGCACGCTGCGTCATGGGGAACACAGCTTTCCAGTCCTTCTGTAAGCTATGGATTCGTAGATCAAAGATGCCCTTGATAAAGAGGCTACGTTTATACAATGCAACCTTCGTATCCTTGATGCTGTATAACTGTAACAGCTGGGCAGCTCCAAAGGCAGCTCTAGACAAACTCAATGCCTGCCACCGCAAACGCCTACGCACCATCACTGGACACCGATGGCAAGACAGCATAATTTCCAACGATGCACTACGAGAGGTGTTCAGTTTATTTTGTCACAAATTTCAAATAAGTATTTAATCAACAATAATTTATCACAAAATAATTTCATTGCAGATGCTGTTCAATTTGAGACCCATGCGCATGATATATCAGTCTACAGCGCTTAGGCCAAGAAGAACGGGCTTTATTGATCACAGTTTGACTTAGTGCCTTCCATTCGGTTTTGAGAGCACGTTTTAGACTGTTAAGACTTGTAACTTTCCGCTTCTGTAGACGGCGCTTGACAATCCCCCAGATACTAAAGTCCATAGGGGCAGCATCCGGCGACTTCGGCATCCATTCTTCAGGGCTAATGAATTTAACATTGTTCTGCTTTAAGTATGTTAAGCTCTTTCGTGCAGTATGAGAGGAGGCACTATTTTGGTGAAAAACAATGTCCTTCTGTTTGTTCCCTGGGAATAATTTGGGAACATCATGTTTCAAAAGGGGTCTCAAAACATGTTTGATGTAATAATCAGCATTGATTTTCCCATTCCGATCAATGAATTTAAGACTGGTTTTTCTGTAATGACTAACGCCTGCCCATACCATGAAACCAGGCGCGAAACTGTCACGTTTAACAAACTTCAACTTATCCATATCAATTTGTCCTTTCCTAACATAACAGACTCGCCGTTTTCCGTAGCTTCCACCTAGATAAAACATAGCCTCATCTGTGGTGACACAGTTTTTCCACTTCCCCGCACACAGCTTCAGGTACAGCCTCTAGCTCCTCTTCCTCCTCTTTTCAACCTGCTCTAGGGATAGTTTTTTAGACATTTTTTCTCAGTTTTGCCTTGATAACACTGTTTATGGTGTTATTTACGGATCCCAAACTAATTCCTAATAGAGTGCTCATCTCAGGTTGTGTCGGTGGTTTAATTCTTGCTATCATTTTCTTCACTTTGTCTATCACTTGTTTTGATACTACAGTTCGTCTTTTTCTGATTTTGAACGTAGCAGATTTTCCATGTGTTAGATTCGTCAATTGTCGTTCTTTTCCGATGTTATTCTTTACGCGATAACTGGTCCTCACACTGACACTGATATTTTCTTTCAAAAGTTCATTTCTGATCAGTGACGGCGTCATTCCCCATCTCAATAGGATGGAGAATTATACCCTCCGCTCTCTCGCTTATTTTATGTTGAAAACTGTTAACAAACTAAACTAGCGTGTCGGTAAGCTCGTGGACTTTGTAAAAAAGGTATTGTGAGTGAGACAATTGACCAAAGGTGTGCAGCAAGAAATCGTGCAATCTTGTGACAAAATAAACTGAACACCTCTCGTATACGAGATTTGTAATACGTCGCCGATGTCTGCAAAATTCGGCCAGCAAAGATGGTCCATGTTTGGCAATGTGCTAAGGATGCGAGAAGAGACACCAGCACAGAGAGCGTTGGAATGCGCCATATTCGGAGCCAGCAAATACGAAGCCAGGGGTGGACATCATTACATAAATCTGCTAAGCGTGCTTCGAGGTGACCTCAAGAAGCAGGAATCGGTACACTCAAGTCAAGAATGGACCTGAGAAAGCTAAGGATTTCGGCTGAGGACAAAACACAGTGGACAAAAGTGAAGAAGGACTGATTGCAGCTGTAGGATGTTTCTACTACTACAGCCGCAGAATACAGTAATCATACATACATAGGATGGGGCGTTGGGGATCTTGACATGTGGTGATTTTATTGCGCATAGAATAATATGATTTTTGGGCTGTGAAATTGAATTGGAGGCACGAGTCCTTTATTCAACTTCGCAATTGGGAGAATTGTGTTGGTTTGTGCGAGATGAAATCATCGTGTGATGGGATTTATTTCGTTTCATTTCATTGGGGTACGCACTTTGAGTTTCTGGGAGTATAAGGGTTGAATAGCTTTGTTTCGGAAGCCCTAACTAAAACACTGAAATTTATGGAAGCATCAGCTACTAGTCCCATAGGTGTTCTTAAAAACAACCTAACTAGGTATACTGACGACCCTCTAGTAGTAAAACTGTCAGCGGAGCAGAAAAAGTTACAGCTGCGCACCTATCAACGTGGCCATAGTGAAGACCGCACACAACTACGCCAGGTGCGCAATATCATTCTGTGCCACATTAGGGAACGCTTACAAGATCTTGCTATTCAACAAGCAGACTCCATAGCAGATGAAATCCCTGCCACGGATGGCTGTCACAAAATGTTCTGGACATCCCGAGCCATTATAGTTACTGACTACACACCACCACGCATTGTACACAATTCTGAAGGACACTTTATCGGGACTGACCAGGGAAAAGCCCAGGATGTTCGAAAATGGTTCAAAGAACAGTTCACTGACCACGATGATGAGCCCTTGCATCCGTTCTCAGGAGACCCCAAGCCATTACTAACAACAATTAAAACAGCAGAAGTTGAGAAGGCACTTAAAGACCAGAAAATGAGTTGTGCATCTGAACCTAATGGTATGACCAATGAACTATTCAAATATGCAAGTGGTATTATCTCAAAACCGATCACGCACCTAATCAATTCAGCTTGTATGCACTACGTTCCCATCGACGCTGTAGGCGAAGGCACCCCTATCGCACTACTCAAGCCCAAGAAGCCACCTGCCCCTAGCCCACACTCACCCCCATCAAGCTAATCTACCGCCCAGTGTGCTCCTCAACAGCATACGGAAAATCATGTCCAATGTTACTCTATGTCGCATCCGAGACAAGATCGACCACTTCACCGGATCATGTCAAATTGGTTCCAAATGTGGGCCTGACACTGTAATTGCTCAATGTATGCTTGTGTCGGTAGTCATGTCCAAACAGATGACTACTACTAGTGAAACCACTGCTTGCAGACACCAAGCTGGGAGTACGGGTCAAGTTAGTGAAGTCTGTAAACTTTGAGACATCATTCTCCTCCCCACGTGGAGATGGTCTATCTCCGGTGCTTTTCAATGAAATCCGAGCAGGAAAGTTCCATAAGACCAACCCCTTCCGACCTCCACCCCAGTTTCAATACTGGGTATGTCATTAGAGATGGAATATGCCGACGATGTGGACTTCATAGACGAAGAAAAGAGACCCCTTGACGAACCTCTCCCAATAGCTGCAAGCAAAATAAATGTTGAGAATCTCTTTATGAATGAATCCAAAACAGAGATCACCCACATATACACATCGAAGAGTATGAAACTAAAGAAAATGACGATCAACTTGGTGGAGGCGAACCATGGAAGAGAAATAAAATCCTGGGCTCACTGCTTTGCAGTACTGCTGACATTGTTGCACGCTGCGTCATGGTGAGCATAGCTTTCCATTCCTTCTGGAAGCTATGGATTCGTATATCAAAAATACCCTTGTTAAAAGGATATGTATATGCAATGCAACCAGCGTATCCTTGATGCTGTATAACTGTAGCCGCTGGGCAGCTCCAAAGGCATCTCCGGACAAACTCGATGCCTGTCACCGCAAACACCTACGGACCGTCACTGGACACCTATGACCAGACAGCATAATTTCCAACGATGCACTGTACAAGATGTGTAATACATCTGTCTGTAAAAGTCGTCCAGCAAAGATGATCCATGTTTGACCATTTGCTTAGGATGCCAGATGAGATACCAGTACAGAGAGTCTTGGAATTCGCAAATACAAGGCCAGGAGAGGACGTCATTACATAAATCTGCTAAGTGTGCTACGATGTGACTCGTGTCAAGAATGGACCTGAGGAAGCTAAGCATTTCGGATGAGGACAAGACACAGTGGGGAAAAGCAAAGAAGGACTGATTGCATCTGTAGGATGTTTCTATTACTACAGCCACAGAATACAACAATCATACAGTAATCATACATAGTTTTGTTTCGGCCACTCTGGTGTGAGTGTGCGCCTTTAAGGCGAAAGCAGCAGATTGTCAATAGTTTGCGTATTAGTAGAGCGTTTCGGATTGTTTTTCCCATTGAGCCCAATGTTGATGACATTAATGATAATAATAATGTTAATAATTATCAATGGTAATAATAATGATTATAAAAAGTTGGTGCCTGTTCATAGATTGTTGGGGAAAATTTAACCCCATATACTTTGTACAAAGTCTGGGTGTAATAAATTTATCAGATATCAGTTATCTCTACGTCTTCTGGTATATATATATATTTAACTGAAGCAATAACAGTCTAATCAAATCATATTTATGCGTTCAATACCACGTTCATTTAGAAATAAACCCATATTAGAGAGTTCTATTTCTAGCTAATCCACGCCCATTTCTAGCTAAGCTTCGCAGATTTTGTAAGCGTATGATAATCGATTTGAAACTTTGAAACCTGACTTCCGAGAATAATTCAAAACTATGATCGGCAATAAGAAACACATTTGTTAGTATCCATTTATTCCTTGTAATTCCATATATGCCCGGTAAACTGAAAATCAAAGATATTTGTATGTAATTTCCTCTTGGACGGAAATTACAAATGGCCTATGCTTAAACCTGTACACGACGCAATTTCCAGACAACCCTAAACCATTTGCATAAACTATTAATCTTGCGCTAACTGTTAAATGATGCCTCGACCTAAATGGATACTGCCATTTCCAAATAAATCACGCTATCGAACGACCAGTCAAATCTATTAGCTTCCCCGGTCATGCCATTCTTGAGTGATTGCTCGCATCTGTAACGATTCTATATTCGCGTAATCAGGACATTGATGGACTTTATCTGGACGGGACCAACACAGAATTGTGATGGTAGCGTCTGGTGACTGTTTATATCCGCATTCTCCGGGCTTTGCACCACCTCATCCACTCCACGTCACAGCACACCTTGAATAATCTAGAACCCTAATTCTTCGGGCCCCTCCCAATGCCTAATTCCGTTTAACTATATCGTATTGTATATCAGCTAATATATATTATATATAATAGTATATACTAACATTTTTCTCTCACTCTCCTCCAGGTAGTGCTACAATCAAAATGATGACCTTAGCACTACCTGGCGGAGAGTGAGAGAAAATTCTAACGATTACGCTAGCCGCCAAATTTTCAGAGAATAGGCTGCGTCCGCATAGGGAAACAATAACGATATATCAGAAGATAAACAGACGATTTTGTGAGATTAAATTTCCGAAATATATGACGTATATATTCCGGGACAAGAGGCATTCCAACAAGAACGCTATACCTGGTATTTAGGGAGGTAGAGACTGTATGAGACCAAGGCCTTAGATTAAATACGGAAGTCCAGCTCTGATGCCGATTAATAAACACATACATATTCAGGCCTCTGACCCAATGCTCGGGGTAAAATCAGAAGATTGAATTTCGGGAAAGAACTTTTCTCCAGATTCTACAAATGTCTTTAAGATCAACAACATAATTACTTGAACTTAATTAATTAATTTATAATTTATTAATTAACTTCACAAGTTTTATATAAGACGCACCAGTCAAATACATGTATATACATATATACTAACAAGTGCCTATTTAACATTATCTAGTCTAGCAATTAAGGCCTAAATGTAGCTCGCAAGCTAAGAAAAAATAAACTGATTTTGGGATCGCCAGATCAATTCAATCCGGTCGTATCTGGTACCAATGGACCGTTCCAGTTTTAGCTATGCCCGGCCCATCTCTAACTAAAAGCTTCCCACTGGCTTCTCCCGTGTTCCGATAGATCGATCCCTGAACTCTCTGAATATCAGTTTCCAGAAAACTATACAGGTAGGCTGTTTATATTTGGACACTAATTTGACTAGGTGGTGTCACTATCTATGGCAGCTGAAACTAATTTGACTGGGTGCTGATGCTACCGATGGCAGCAACAACGCCAGTAAAATTAGTTTCAAAACATTATTAAATAGTAAAGACATACATTTCGTACAACTTGTCGGACTATTAAGCGTTTAAGACGGACTAAATCGAATCATTCATGCTGTAATTAATTTTGACGTCATCGTACACGTCATGTAGTTGATTATGACGTCATATGACGTCCTAGGATGGATGGATAGACTGGAATGATCATTTGATATACTCTTGAAGCTTTTCTGTCAACACGTCCGTTATGACATGGCTCTTCAAACAGAAATAATGGGAACAATTTTATTCCTATTCTTGGTAAAAAAAATTAAATTATTAGGGTTGCAGCTCTGAGACTACATAATGGACCTTTCCATTTTTAGCTATGCCCTGCCCATCTCAAGGTAAGCTTCCTGACTATTAATTTCCGGAAAACTATACAAGTAAGCTGTTGAATATTTTGAAACTAATTTGACTGGGTGCTGCCGCTGTTTTCGCCTATGGCAGAAACAGCGCCCAGTCAAATTAGTTTCAAAATAATCAACAACATGTTTATTAAATTGTAGAGACATACATCTCCTACAACGTGTCGGACTATTAAGAGTTAAAGACGGGCCATATAGAAGTATCTATGACGTAGTGATTATGACGTCATCCTACACGCCGCTTAGCTGATTATGACGTCATTTGACGCCAGATTTATAGATGGATACTCTGGAAAGGTGAATTCATTTAGAATAGATAATATCGCTTTGCATCTCGCCCATCAATCGGATATCCTAGCTCGATCTCTGACCCGTTGCATCCCATTCCGATTTCTTGGAAAACCCTGTCGTACTCCCATAGCTATACTCGATACGGGAGCAGAGTGGGAGGCGGAGACCCGTGCAATAGGACGATGGGAAACCCCAGAATATAATATAGACAGTGTGACTCATCGCGCTGGGATATGATTGATATTACGGAAGACTGGTTGATTAATCCTCGCCACGATTTCTTAGGCGTTCACGCAGGTGGAAGATAATCCTGGATTGCACGGACAGCGCTATAGTCCTATCTGGCGGAGAGTGAGATAAATGATAACCGTAGCGCTACCAGGCGGAAAGTGAGAGAAAATGCTGACAGTACCGCTACCTCGTAAACTTTGAGGGAGTAGGTTACGTCACCCACGCCGCTTCACTCGCATTACCTTGCCTCATCTTCTAACGCCATCCACCTCACACACACACACACACACACACACACACACACACACACACACACACACACACACACACACACACACACACACACACACACACACACACACACACACACATACACACACGCGCGCGCGCGCACGCACGCACGCACGCTGGCACACACAAATACATAGGCACACACGAACGCATGCGTACACCTACGCACGCACACACGCACACACGCGCGCGCGCGCACACGCATACACGCACTATGCTGATGCGGAACTCAGCAACAACATCTGGGCGGCAGAAGGAGACACAATCTGAATGCATCTACATTTCAAAAAGTGTTCAGTGGTGAAGCATGTTTTCCTCATACACATATTCCCATAAATTATTAACTAATATCACCACCAGAAATCCAGAAGACACACTATGAGGAGACCATCTAAATTTCAAACGATTTCCGCGGTAGGACTAGTAGACCATATTTCTCCAGCACCAGAATATATTCAAGCAAAGTTTCCGATAATACTATCGTGCCTCCGAAAGGTATCTGAGGTGGGTGGGGGAAGAGCACCCAGGCGCAATCCTTTACAACAACGGGTCGGCAGGGTTTTTACTCTCATTTTTGCTGCACAGCTCAGAATTCGCATTTCCAGAGTATTCATCTATCAATCTGACGTCATAATCAGCTAAGCGGCGTGTAGGATGACGTGTAGGATGACGTTTAGGATGACGTCATAATAATTACGTCACAAATGATTACATATGGCCAGTCCTTTAACTCTTAATAGTCCGACACGTTGTACGAATTGTATATATCTAATAGTTAATAATACTGTTGAATATTTTGAAACAGGCAGCAACAGCATACAGTCAAATTAGTTAGTCAGGACGTTCAGAGATCGATCGATCGATCCCAAACACGAGCGGAATATGGATGGCGCTTAGCTAGAAATGCGGGGGGGGGGGGAGGGGGTGGCGTGGGCGGCATAGCTAAAATGGGAATGTCCATTCCTCGATACGCTCATGATGCATGTGCATCTAACAAAGTTGCAATCAGTAATATCTGCTTGTGTTTTCTAGCTATGATACAGAGCACCTGAATACCTTGCTAGCACACTATCGGTTGAGGAAGATGAGTACAACTAATATTATGACTGCGAATACGACGACGATGACGACGCCGACAGCGACGACAACGACGACGACAATGCTCACTAAGACAACAACATCAATGATGAGGATGAAAATCGGGTTATTGTAAGCCAGCAGATATGACAAAGAAGACAATAAAGACAAAGATAATGGCGGGTCTACTGGAAAAGATTTTAACGAAGATAGTAAGATAAATAATAAGATAATAAAGGATAGCAATACCATGTAATGGTGTAATCATTGTGATTGGCCATTACCACGCACCAGAAACAACACAATTAGTGATGAAACTGGCAACCATGATACGACCATTCATGCATCTCGCAGTTCTGTATGCAAAACGTCGTAATGAAATAGGCATCTCTTTAATATCTGAAGTAATACTAAAATAATACTGCTAATAAATATAACCGCTGTGGAAAAGATTACCTAAATCTTTCTCTGGGGTAGTTTTACCTTCATTAGTTAGCTCTCCACCTTCAATAACATCGATGGAAATGAATATAACCTAATGGAATCAGAAGAGAGATCAATATCCCCAATACTTGCTTGTCCAGACGAAGTCAGCTTCTGACATATCCGTGTTTAACTGCTAATCCTCTGAAAGTCAGTCCATGTGTTCATGCCATCCGCTAGAACGTGCCGTGTGCTGACATTGCTTGTATACAAATAATGGTCGCTGTGGAAACGATTATCTAAGTATGAGTGATTGCCTATTCCTCATGTTTTGAATATTCAGTGATATTATCTATGTTGATAAATAAAGCAAAACAGTGTTGCAGTTTTGTGGTCTCACAGAACATTTAAACTGGCTGATTGTGTTGAGTACCAGTACCCACGCCAGTACTATGTCTCGGATCACCGTGGTCACAGTGATCCGAGATATAGTAATGACGTACTCACCATCATGGATACTGAAATCTCCACCGCCACCGCCACCGAACTTTTAAACTTTCGTGATGGATCTACGTAATTCTGCTTGTGACGTCAGCTAACTTATGACGCATTTGATTATGACGGCAGATACTTGAGTCGCATATCGGTACCGTACACTTAGCACATTTGAATTTATTGATTATTATCTCGCCAAAATGTAGTCATATTTGATGGGAGGTTGTATCTTGAATTTTCCAAATTATTTAATAACCTCTCTAAATACCTTGTGATTATGTATTTGTTTCATTGTCCACTTAGCTTAGTAACATTGTGTGTACATTTGCAAACCTATGGGCTGCAGAGTGTCTATCTTCATCCAATATATATACACACAAATGATATCACAATATCGGATTACAAATGTTAACGGAACTGACAACAGTGGCTTAATAGAAGAAGTAGCAAGTGAATTAAGTGCGATGACGTTGTTGACCTGGTGCCAAATTCCTCAGAAATAGACGCCTGGATTATGGAACAAAGAAACTGTGTATGGAATGAACTAAATTACTTTTCATGAAAATGATGTAATATGGTGGCAATATAGTATGCTTTAAAGGGAATCACCAGACCCTCTATACTACTGTGTATAAAATGAATCTACAGACCGTAACGTTTTCAAAAATATAATTGTAAGATCTGTGCTCAAATTAGAGATGTATATCTTCGTTATTTAAATATGTGGTACATGGGTTAAATTTCTATTCCCGGATGAGGCGTATGACGTCATAAGTTGAACGTTTTTCCCGCTGTCATCCAACGCTATCGCAATAAAATTGCGAATTGCGTTTTTATAAGGGGATTTTCTTCAGCGGTTTTAGGAATATATAAACTATATTTGCGGAAATGTTGATGAATATATACTAACAGTCCTTTGTCTGATTTCTCTGGTGGTGCCAATTTTGACATGAAGTTTTGATCTTGAGATAAATGAATGACGCGATAGTATAGGCAATTCAATATAATTGCCACTATTGAATCAACACTCTCACTGGGGCTACGGCAGATAATGTTATTAAAGTTTCATCTATTAATATGAGAGTTTAAATAGTTTGTACATACATCCAGTCCATCTTTAGGTACTTATGTTTTCATACTAGCCTCAAAACTTCCTGAGATTTTGTAATGTTAATGTAATTGGCAGGTATCTTCATAGAAAATGGCCATCTTCCGGTTCGGCAATTAATGTGTGAAAATAACAAATACATTCCATAAATTTGCGATAGTGTGATACACGTCTTAATCTCTTCAATCTGTACATATATAAATGATGTCGATAGCATTATCACCGATAGAGATATCACCATCCAAATGCGTGCACTCCTGTTTTCAGAGTGCCGTTATTATGGTTCTTGTTGGATGGGATTCAACCTATGACGTCATAGGTTTAATTAACTCGCAGAAAATTATAGTAACATAGCGTTTTTTAACACTATTTTACTCGAATTTATGTACAAATGTCGGGGGGAAGCTTTACACAGTAGCTTAAATGTGGGCTCTACAATAGAACTGCGTATTTTATGCAAACGATGGTGACCCTTTAACGGGATGCGCGTACATCGATAGTGGTATGAAAATAAGGTGACGATGGCCGTATGTTCTAGATAGTAATTCCGTCAATGGGCTTTTTAGATAATGAATTGGATTAGGGAGAGGTTTCCGCCGCTAAATTTAATTATCCTCATTTCATTCAGCCTGTTAAATATGCCAGTTTGAAAGTATAACAGATTCCAGTGCTTTAGATCCGCTAAATATAGCAATAATTGAATTTTGTCCATAAACCATTATATGCTGGAAAGAATGAATGGGCAACGTGCTGATCACGCTATCTCACTTACTCTTTTTGCTGAGTCTCTTCTCATTGTTTAACCAGTCGAAACAATGAGCAATAAATAGGCCGATGCATTATCAGCTGTGCCCCGCAGATTTAAGCTATGCTCAGCGCATTTTCAAGCGTGTTGGAATCGATCAGTGAGATTTTGAAAGCTAAATTCTCAGATTCTAAATCACAAGGTAACTATACATGTAGCTGCTTAATAGTTTGAAATCATTTAGCCCCATCCCCCAGCCCCACACCCCACATAATTTCTCCCCACCACGCCCGCCATCAGTCCTTGTGAGCAGTAAAAGCAGGAACCGGTCGTGGAGTGGATGAGTCTCGTGGTGTGTGAATAACACATTAATCAAAATTCATCAACGTCACAAAATTCCATATCTAAATTTGATAACTGTATTGGATATACTTGTGGTCGCTGTGTGATATCTTTAAGGCTAAAGATGCTTAGCACATTATGTTTGCATAATCAACTCTGGTGCGACTGTAATCTAATGGATCTTTCCAGTTTTAGCTATGCCCCGCCCATTACTAGCCAAGCTCCACTTACAACTTTGCCGTGTTGGAATTGATAAATCCCGAAATGTCCTGACTATCAATTTCCTGAAAACTACACAGTTAAGTTGTTGAATATGTTGTAACTAATTTGACTGGGCGCTGTTGCTGCCTATGAAATTAGTTTCGAAATATTCAACAGGATATTTATTAAATAGCAAAGACGTACAATTCGTACAACAACACTTATTCCATCTTCAATTATGCGCTCGTGACGTACCTATCTACGTCATAATGACGTCATTGATTGTGACATCATTCGATAGGCACGTAGTTGACTATGACGTGGTATGATGGATGGATACAGAGGAAATGCCCATTACGTTCAGTCAGACAGCAACACACCATGTCGTGGCGAGTTTGCAGACCAAACGTTATGGGTGTGAATCTCCCTCTATCAGATGAGCAGCAAAAGTGCGCAATCCGTCATGATGAATGTTTATTTGCAGGTAGAACGCCGACTATTTTTGAAAATATACCACTAGAATGGCTGACTCCGTAATCGAGCCAGCCAATTCAGATTATGTTTTCAAAAATAACTCTTTTTTTGCATGCACGTGTACTCTGGCTATGCAAGGATTTGACGATTCTCATTTGATGTTCCAGCCTCCCAAAACGATCACTGCAGTGGGCATGAGGAATGGCCATTTACAGAAAGTTATTTTGTAATTTCATCGGTAGCTTTACAAAAATATTCTTTACTTGTTCTGCAATAACTATAATGTTCGTGTAAAATCTTGACCATTAAAGGGTGATAGAAGTATCATTTTGAGTGCTTTGTGGAAGCACTGTTTACACGAGATGGTTTAAACATAGATGCGAGTCAAGTTGATCATGTTCTCACCTGAAGCAAACTACACATTGTTCTAAATTATATCTTTCTATTAATGTGTGATGTGACGTCAACCTAACAAGAATCAGTACACTCAGATCAAGAATGGACCTGAGGAAGCTAACAATTTTGCTGCAGGACAAGACAGAGTGGTCGAAAGCGAAGAATGACTGATTGCAGCTGTAGAAGGTTTCTATTACTACAGAATGATGTAGAATTCAGGACACAACATTGCTTATGATCATCTATGTATCCATGCCAATCTTGCAAGACGTCTTCAAATCATTCAATAAGAGAAGCGATGAAACTAATTCTCTATTTTGAAGTCAATGTTGCTAAGATGCACTTGTCGCATAGCCAGCGACATGTTAATGTAGCTTTCGGAATGTACACCATCCAGGACATAAACGGAAATAAATAAAGCTAGTGAACGAGTGCATTAGCAGTAATGGCTTGAACCGAAGAATCGTCAGACATTTGAATAAAATATGTCAATAAAGTCAGCACATGAAAATATAAGAGGATTTTTAATATTATCGACTGTTATATAGCGAGAGCAAATCCTGAAGCTGTTATGTTATATCTGTCCACGTTTTCTCTGATTCATATTGATTTATGCCCAAAACATTTTCTCTTATATCAAATGATATCAAAACTGAACTTACACGTTCATACCTGAAGTTCGATAATCTCAATCACAAGGTATCTCATACATGTTGCTAAATCTTTCGAAAGTAATTTGAATGTATCACAAGCAGCATCAGTACAAGGCCTATTCAGAAGTAACCTATTTAAGTCTATTTATTAAGCATGCAACCAAATAAGAAATAGTCTACAATATAAAAATAGTATTTATCTTAATATTTTCAACAAGTTACCCGTGTGATTGTATTGGAATTGAGATATTGGGACTCCAGTGTTCAAAATGTTAAGTTATAGGCGTGAGGTTTTCTCATGTATGTTATAGGATTTTACATAATAAGAAGGTTATTCATGACCCTCTTGACCGTTGACAAGTTGTCCGTCATTATCTAAAATGTCGGCTCGAACGTTTATCATCCTCTATGCTTATGCATCACTTTGATGAAATAGGGTAGTGTCTGAAGAATATAAATTGCCTTTAAGCAACACCGGTCTGCTCAACCTTCATCGGACCATCTCAAGGAAGCTAAATGACGCTGGCTGCGTTACCTTCTTTCTAATGGATATTTAGCTGAGTGGTTATTTCGCGGATTAATTAGCTGCGTATTCATGCACTCTATCACGCTGTGTCTTAAATTTGACAGTGTTATTTGATCATTACCAACCCTTTAAAGAGTACAGCTCAGAATTGTCTAGGAAGGGATTCACAAATTAGCAGTGTCGTTTTTGTGAATTAATTCTCGGGAGAGAAAACTAAACTGCATTTCTAGAGGCTAATGGCTGTAATAGTGACATTTACGTCACGCCACGTCCGTCGTTGACTCATTTAAAGCTTGGTATGCTCTTTGACTAGCCGTATATTGGGTAGAATTTAGAGCATTCCACGGAAGTTATTGAGAGATATCGGTTATATGGAATCGTCAAATGCTTTTAATCATTCGCTGGAAATCTTAACCTTAGAATGTCAAATGTTACGTGACCTCGTGTTGAATCCACTGTAGGCATCAACGTCGATGTTGTAATTGTGTTAAAAATCAACTCTAAACACGATCCTCCACATATAACAGTGACAGAGAGTATGTAATCTTGCAGCACATATCCATCTCTCTATGTGGTGTTAGAGAATTGCAGAGAGACTCTATAACAGAATTTATGGAATATAATTATTAATGTAGGATGAGATTAAAATTGATATTATACACACTTCAAACAATGCCCGTGTCTATATTTATGATCAACCACGAATTCCTTGCACACGCAGTTTAAATAGTGGCATTCCAATTATCAACCAGACGAATGGCTGATGGTAGCAATGAATGTATGTAAACAGATGTTGATGATCTGAGGATGGACAGTGTAGCTTCATGTTCTTTTACTCTGAAGTGCCAGCATTTCGCATTCCAGATTACCTGTTTGACTATCGTATTCACAAATGTTTACAGCGGCAGTGTTGTGCTCTGGACTGGACTTCTCGCAATAAATTGTTCCATCACCTAGATTACATTCTTAGCGTGAGAAGTGAAGATTTCCAATTTTTCCATCAATCATATGTCATCATAATCAACTACGTGACGTGTAGGAGGACGTCATAATAAAAGTGCGTCATGAATGCGTAATTGGTGACGGACTAAGCGTTGCTGTAAGAATCGTATGGATTTAGCATTTAAGAAAAAGCTTGTTGAATAAATGTTAGACTAATTTGACTTGACGCTGTGCTGCCTATAGCACTCAGTCAAATTGGCTGCGAAATATTCAACAGTGTACCTGTATAATTTTCTGGAAATTGACCGTCATGGAGTTCAGATCGATCGATCCGAACACAAGCGATGGATGGAGTTAGATAGAGATGGGCGGGGCATAGCCAAAACTGGAAAGGTCCATTGTTTGTTGCATGCATAGCAGCCCATATTTGGGCAATGCCAATTTTGTCTGGATCCAATCGTGGCGAGAAATAATCCAGTCGCCGTCCAACTAGTGATGTATTATAGCAATATTCTTTGATCTCATGGGGTATTCGCTCAGGTTAAAGTATTGAAACATTTTATGGTGCTGCCCTTCCACTACACTATACTGTGGCCTCCGACCGCCCACGCAATAATACGGAAATGACCGAAGATTGCTGAGTACTTACGTCATGCTCGTGACGTGTCCTTGGCGACAAAGGAAACGATCGGGAGAGATCTTCACGCAGCCTTCCAGGACACACCTAACCAGTTTGTCTCGGTCGGGTATGTCTTTCCATAGCTGTTCTACTACTATTACCGCTACCTATTATTATACTGATACGCCAGGCATGATATTGGTGTCAGGAGTAAATCAAGCTACATTATTTACTTTTTCTGATGCACTATTTTCTGCCTAATAATCCTATACCGTGATGCGCAGCCATCTTGTAGTAGTTTCCTAGGGTGGAGCAGTGCAATCTTCTCTGAGAAAATGTGTAATTATTCTTGTTCCTTATTCTTCAAATGTTCTAAGGCAATCTTAGTGTTCTATTCTTATGTCTAGCTTCGTCTAGGTATTACGCTGTCATATTTTTGCTTTGATCATTGTAAAATCTAATTTGGAACATGCTTCTCGGTTTTGCTATATACTACTTTTCTGTCTATTCGAGTATATAATAAATGCATGCCATTTCCGGTGTTATTACTACAGTGTGTTGTTTGTGAAATGTTGTGGGAGAGAAATATACACGTTTTACCGAAATTTTAAAACATAGGTATGCAAGACGATGAGGATTTGGTACACTATATCATCTCTATCAGTGTTGTATAAATAATGTTTGATAATGTAATAGTACCGTAATCTAATTCCGTGATTTTGATCTGGCGTGGTATCATCATCATCATCATCATCATCACCATCATCATTTTGTTAAAATTTCTTTCTTTCTAATGCATATGTATGTCGACATAAAGATCCAAGGTAGATTTATCTTTGGAGAGACATGAAGTACCAGTCATTCATGATGCTACGTTTAAACCCATATTAATAAGTACCAGTAAGGGTTTGGTATTAAAAAACATGATCATGATAATTTAATTGAATATTGGTGTTTAAGTGGTGCCACCACCACATTGGAGTTGGTAAGTGTGTTAGAAAAACGTATTCAAAGAGCTGTAGACAAGTACCGCCATATTATTTTCTATTTTTGGGCAGGTACTTATGACCTTTCATACAAAGATGGGACGTTCATTTATTTAACAGATAAATCGAATGAGACAATCTCCAACATTTGTGAACTGTATCGGAAGATGATCTCCATTGCAACAAGCTATGGGCAACCAATCAAATTTGTCCAGCTGCCAATAAATTCTTTGAAATTATGGAACTAGGGCAAACGCCATCCAAACCCTGTATCATTCGTTGACGATGATGCTATTTTAACCGATTAGGTCCTTAAGTTAAATGGACGAATACAGGAACTAAATGCACAACAAAATCAAAATACATTACTCTTCAACTTTGACTTGGTTTGGAGACGTAAAGATCGAAATCGTGTTAGGTATAATTACCATTTCGAATAGCGTTATGATGGTGTACATGCATCCAAGAAATTGTGCCTTGTGTGGCTTCTGAAAATTAAACTGGATTTTCATAAATACTTTGTAGGAAAACCAGTTGGTGACATTATACAACTTAGCGTCCACACAAGTGAGTTACGTTCAGTTTTGTAATGAATGTTTATGTAATATTGTATGTCTACTATCATGTGAGTACCTTATTTTACTACGTCATAGCAGACCTTGATATTCAACCCTTGATTTGTTAGGGGCAAAATTGTACATGTACACATAATTCTAGGACTCTAATTAATTCATAATGGTAAATTAGTTTCCCACTAATTAAATACTCTAGTGCAATAGATGATTCTGTAAGTCAAGTATCTTCAAAATAACATAGTTGCAATGGCCTTAAATGTAAACAGTGCGTCTTTTGAGGAGCTTCTTTTGCTCAAGGACATTGGCAAAGCTCGTGCAAAATGTATTTTGCAAACGCGCGATGAAAATGGTGGCTTACTTACATTAGCATATCTAAGAAGTTGTCCGGACATGTAATCGACCACAAGTGTGTTAGAAAAACTTGTTGTGCAAGGCAAAGTCATCTTTGAGCCCGAGGACGGCGCGAAGGCTGATGTGTCTGATATCATGGACTTGAAGCAAATGCGCCAAGAGCTGCATAACCTCAGACAAGAGAATAAAGCAATCTTGGAACGACTGAATAATGAACAATCTATCAATAGGGATTTGAAAGCTCACCTTAAACGTGATAGAGTTGGCCCCTGGTGGCGTCTATGCCCCGTGTTCAGACCGGGAAGAAGTTGGCAAGGAGGCTGATTATAGAAATTATAGAGGCCCTCCTTCACCAAAGATGTCCACTTTTGATGGAACACAAGAATGGATGCCATTCTTTGTATTGTTCGACCGGATTGCTACACGATATGGTTGGCCAAAAAGCCATCGGCTTGTGATATTAATTTAGGCCTTTAGAGATCGTGCACTGAAGTTCTTCTGTACTTGCTCACGACAAGTACAGAATGATTACGTAAAATTAGTTTCACGCCTCAGTGTCTGTTTTGGCAAGAAAGGTCTTCCACAGACGTCTAGATTGAAGTTGCAAAGATGTTCGCCAAGATTGTCGGTCATTGGAAGAATTTGCAGAATTAGTGCAGGAACTCGCCATCGATGGATTTCCCGATGTTGGTGAGGATGTAACTGAGAGTATTTCAGTTTACAATTTCCTACGGGGAGTGGAAAACAAAAAGGCGGCTCTCTGCAATGGACACAGATCCAGAAACACTTGAGGAAGCTTTACGGCTGGTCAAAGCAGCTGTCTGCAATCAGAGACTGCTTTTGGGCTCGAGGAGGTTTGAACTTAGAGCCTTAGACAGGTCCACTTTAATGATGTGAGTGAGCATGAGTATATGCAGGCAGCACCAGATCAAACCATGCTTGTTAGAACCATGCCTTGAGAAGAAGGTGTCCCACATTTCTGGTGAGCTACCAGAGTTAAACGGATCTGTTAACAAAATCTCGACACTTCTTATGACTCGTTCTAGTTCACCCTCTATAGAAGCCAGTGCTAGCCCCAGAAGTGGTTCATCCTCGCGAAAAATGGTTTGTTCCAGTTGCCGAACTGAAGGTCACACTAGTCGTGAATGTCCACAGGGCAGTCGCGCACCTATGACATGCTTCCATGCTGTGCATAGGGACAATTTAGTCATGACTGTCCTCAGCGACACCGATCTTCATCCCCATCACCCACTCGCCAACGTAGAGGTGTGCGAGACAAGGGCTACGAGGTCCGGCTGTATCGACATCACAGTAATCCTGCAAACCTTGTAATTCCCACTCATATTAATGGTACACCAGTGGATGCTATAGTCGACACTGCTGCGCAGGTCACAGTTGTTAGTCAGACCTTCGTGAGCACCGTAAACAAACCTTTGCCTATTGGCGAAAGCATAGCGCTGAAAAGTGCTGGTCAGGGTAGCACTATAGGTGCCTATTTGGGTGGGGATCTCACTATCCAAATGGGTGCTGAGGCATTTACATGGGCAGTTCTTGTGGCTAACATTTCAGACCCATTTATACCCGGTATCACTGAGACCCGGTGCTAGCTCGGTGGTAAGGTGTAGAGGGCAGTTTGTCCCTATTCTACTCAGGAACATCTCACCAAAGTTCAAAACACTAAAGAAAAACTATGCTTTGGTGACCGCGGTAGATATGAATAACATTCTTAATCCCCATAAAGGGTCTGCAACAGTCCCTATGGATAGCCGACATGAGGAACCATTTCCAGTGAATGACCTTCCAAAATATATTGAGAACTTGTATGAAACATCAGTAAAGGACTTTCCAGAAGACGAGTCTGATATTGTGAAACGACTACTCTACGAGTTCCAAGACATTTTCGCAAAAGATGATCTGGATCTGGGACTTTTCAAAGGTGTATGCCATAAGGTGGATACTGGTGATTCTAGACCTGTTCATGCCAAGATGAGCAGAAACCCCATTGGATTTGAGATGGAGGAAGAAAATCACCAGAACGAAATGTTGCAAAAGGGTGTGATTGTTCCGTCTGTGTGGGCGTCAGCCTCTGTCTTGGCGAGGAATAAAGATCACTCGGTCAGGTATTGTGTGGATTTCCGGGCAGTTAATAAATTAACACGGAAAGACTCCTTTCCATTGCCAAACATAACCGCATGTTTGAATGTGGTTAGCGGGAGCACCTATATCAGTACCCTTAACATGGCGGCTGAATACTGGCAAATAGAGGTGGATCCTCAGGATCGACATAAGTTGGCATTCATTACAAGATACGATTTGTTTGAATTTGTGAGAATGCCTATCAGCATGTGTAACAGGCCTGTAACATTTCAACGAGTTATACAACTTGTGTTGCATGGCTTGAACTGGCGAAAATGTCTTGCTTACATTGATGATGTCAGTGTGTTTGGAAAGACATTTACAGAACATGTCGATAATCTTCGGAACGTATTCCACCATTTCCGTCTGCACAATCTAAAACTCAAGCCCAAAAAGTGCAATCTCTTCCAGAAGGAATTGTGTTTTTAGGGTAGACAGGTCAGTAAGCATGGAATAGGGGTAACCGAAGTCAATTGTTTGGCGCCATGGCCAGTCTCTACTAATAAGAAGGAAGTAGAGTCATTCCTGGGGTATGTGAATTACCACCGGGATCACATCCGGGGTTTTGCATGAATGTCTGATATTCTTTATTCCTTGACTGATCCAAAAATGAATTTCTGCTGGACAAAGGACCATCAACAAGCCTAAGCTAATCTTAAGCAGGCTATGACTACCCCACCTGTCCTCGGTTTTCCACTCCCCACAGGCATGTTTATCCTCGATACAGATGCCTCATATACGGCAATCGGAGTGGAGTTACCACAGGTTCAGGAGGGTAAAGAGGTTCTTGTTGGTTTCGCGAGTAAGGTCTTGTCTCCTGCCCAAAAACGACATTGCGTTACCTGCAAGGAATTATTGGCAATTGTTGCATTCACGCATCAGTATCGAGTGTATTTACCGGGACGTCCATTTATAGTCCGAACCGATCATAATAATCTTGCATGGCTCATGAGGTTCAAGAATATCGAGGGACAGTTAGCCCGTTGGCTGGAAGAGCTCTCTCAATATGATATGGCTATTGAGCATCGTACTGGGGAAAGGCACAGTAATGTAGATGGCCTCTCCATGGTCCTCGATAGGCTACCACCTTGCAATTGCTACACCGCTGGTCAAGACGTCTGTTCACTTCCTTGTCATGGGTGCTCCTATTGTGCACATCTGCACTCGCAATGGGAATGTTTTGAGAAAGAGGTCGATGACTTCATACCACTAGTAGTCAGATCAATTGGCACTCATGATAGTGATTCTAACGAGACATCTGATAATGATGATCTCGATGAAATTCCAGAGGGTGTGACCAGTGATAACCTTGGCATTGTAAATTGGGCGGTGTCGTATTCAGCTCTCCAGTTGAGAGAATTTCAAATAAGGGATCCAGAGTTAAAGACCGTTTTCTCCTGGAAGGAAAATGATTATTGCCCTTCCGAGTCTGAGCTATATCTGTCAAACACATCAATTAACTCCATCTGGCTTGTGCGATCAGTTGATGGTGAAAGATGGTGTGCTATATTATGAATGGAAAGCTGATCCGCTGCCACGGAGATTGTTCATGGTCCAGGATTCCATGAGACTATCCTGAAGGAATGTCATGGTGCTAAGCTTTTCGGACACATGGGTCAGAAGAAGACATTGGCCAGAGTGCGAATGCATTATTACTGGGTTGGTTGTTCAACAGACTGTCTGAACTATGTCCAGGCTTGTGCCATTTGTAATCGGAACAAGAGACCAACAGTCAGTGCTAGAGCACCACTTGGTCGGTACCATGCAGGTACTCCTCTAGAACGTGTCCATCTTGACATCCTTGGCCCATTTATAGAGTCTCCGAAAGGTAACCGGTATGTATTGGTACTGATAGATCAGTTTAACAAGTGGATTGAGTATTATGCACTACCAAATCAATCAGCTGAATTGATTGCGAAGATGTATTGCAGTATTTATGTGCCCACTTCAGACACACACTGATCAAGGCAGAAACTTTGAAAGTCACTTGTTCAGTAATCTTTGTAAACTTCCTCAGATTGTGAAGATGCACACAACACCTTATCACCCTAGAAGCAACGGTCAGGTAGAACGGTACATGGCGGTCATATCGCGTATGATCAGGTGTTACATCACTGACAGTGAGTATCAAAGGGACTGGGATAAGTGTGGCCCTTATATTGCTGCCACCATCAGAGCCACTATTCATAGGCAGACTGGTTTCACTCCAAATAAGCTTATGCTTGGGAGGGAAATTTTACAGCCTATCGATCTCATGATGGAAGTCGAAAGATCGCAACAGCCACCATAATCCTTGGATGACTATGTCCAAGAGCTGGAGCACATTTGTAAGACCTGCCATACCACATCACGTCAATACATTGGGATGGCTCAGATGTGTCAAAAACGTCAGTTGCCCTAGTTCCATGTACCAGGTAGCATAATTTAAATACATGTATATTGAATTGTGTCAGGATAATGTTCGTTTACTATACCTTAGATATATGTTTTTCACTATTATTGTATTGTCTATGAGTAACTTGACTATGTTGACCTGGACGTGTCAATTTACCTTCAGCCCATCCAATGAATAAACTCAGAATAGACTGTAGTGTAAATTCACTTCTTAAATGTAAGAGGTCCCACATATCAGCTCTTATTAATGTGGGAAGGGAATAGTGTAAATAGGCTGGTTGGAACAAAATAATTCTTGTATAACTTCTTGCTTTGTAAATCTACAGATAGGTGCATATGTTGTATATAGACAGGCCTCTCTGTAGATAGTGGATATTGTTTGGTGTTTCTGTAGATATGGTGCACACTGGTACTTCATAGTTGATCTTACATGTATATTGTCAGTATACTCAGTTAATTGTATCAGGACATCTAGCAGCCTTTCTCTTTTCGCATAAGAATTCTGAGGTTTGGCCACACAGGCCCAGAAGGACGATGTATCTTATCTGGTTTGTCTATTTCTTGTTGCATCAGAATTCTGAGGCTTGACCACACAGGCGCAGGAAGACGATGCAAGTCCGATCTAGTTCGTTTATTCACCGCTTCATTATTACTGAGTCTGCTCTGATCTCTTAGTTGTTCTCCAGTTACTGCTTTCATTTGTCCTTTTGCACTGCTCAAACGTGTCTACGTATTCTTGCTCACAGTATTTCTTTGGCTTTTCTGTCTCTGCCCAACCGATGGACCATGGCTAAAGTATACCCGGGTGGAATGTGGTGCTGGCCATCCACTACACTATACTGTGGCCTCCGACTGTCCGCGCAATAATACGGAAACGACCGAAGATTGCCGAGTACTTACGTCATGCTCGTGACGTGTCCTTGGCGACAAAGGACGCGACCAGGAGAGATCTTCACGCGACCTTCCAGGACACACCTAACCAGTTTGTCTCGGTCGGGTAAGTCTTTCCATAGCTGTTCTACTACTATTACTGCTATCTATTATCATACTGATACGCCCAGGCACGATAATATATACATTATTCTATTTTGATGTGGTAATGATGTTGTCTTTATTCCATGTTTCGTTTCTGGATTAAGATATTTAACAAATGCTTATTTCTCTAAGGCGTGTCAATGTGTTACATCGTAATAATCGGCACTTTTCCTGCCAATGAAGAACACAATGCATTTTAGAGTATTATCAAGATCTGTTTGGGGTATGTCAGAGAAAGTCTTGTTGGCATTTATGTTTGCAAGCTTAACATCGTCATTTTGACAGGGGGTAGCATGCCATTGATACAGTTTAACAAAAAGATGTTGTGCAATGTAAAACGTGGAACAACATTAGTCTAAACACTAAATTTCAGTTTATGAAAAGCCGATATTATTATTTTAGGCGGGAGGAGTTAGGATTTACGCCATCTATGTGGTCATTCTGATCATATGCATTTGCACAATCGACTACCACACCATGTATATGACATTGCAATCCTTAGTCATTTTTGTGGAATCCAAATTGGCAATTTGGAATGATGTTATGCAGGACGAAGTGTGTTCCATCTGTTTGTAGCAGATGCGTATGTAGTTGATTTGGTTATGTATGCAGTCTTTGTCTTTTTTGGAAATGGAATTTCATATGCTAGCTTCCGGTTTCATGCTCCATTTATCTAGCAACCAGTGGAATATTACTATCAATGATGGAACTATTTCAGTCGCGAGTATTTGTGTTTGTATACCGCCTGGTTCACCGCATCGTACTAACATATGCCCAGACATCGCATCACCGTTTAATGCCGTACTTGGAAGCCTGAGACCGCTCGCTATGTTGACTGCCGGTTTTCAGGTAGCCAATCAGATTTCTGCCTACTTCAATCCAGCTATAAATCTAAAAATAAAGGCGTATATCTGTGTGATTGACAGTATATTAGTAGGATGATAATAACTGAGCAATTTTACTAGGCGGAAATTGACTGACCTCATTTATGAAGTTTCGTGAACTTAGCGCATACATCAGAGGCGCGGAAGCAAGGTACTCTATACGAGAACATATATCTCTTGAGGGCGAGACCGTGAGATATGACGATGGGTTCACAGATGTTTGTGAAGAGAGTGAGTTATGTGCCTTAACTTGTATTTAATCATTTATTGCTAGCTTCAGATGTTAAACACAACTTGATTCAAATATGTTGAGTTAAAGGCAGCCCAGTCTTCAAATGAAATTAGAATCATTCAATGTTGTATCAAGGTCGTTTCTGTATCATACTGAATGTTTTATCTATAAAAAGTTTTAAAATAATAAATGTAGTTTATTCTTCTAAACTGTTTAATAATAATAATAATAATAATAATAATAATAATAATAATAATAATAATAATAATAGTAATAAAGAATAAGATATAACCCGCAACTTAGTAGTACAATGTGTGTTCTGTTCTTATACCTTGTTATTATACTCCGCCCGAGGCGTTTTCACCGCAGCCAAATTCTATGGCGTTAAATAATATGTCATATATGCAACGCAGTTCTGTTCTAGCAAATAAATAATTCCCGAATTAATGAAACTTTACACCGTGCCAATACATCGCCCAATGAATTAGTTTAGCATCAGCCCTCTTCAAGGTTGGGTAATAAATATCGCCATTAATGCAACCATACGGTGCCTCATCATGTGAGGATTCTACCTATGGTTTCAATAATTGAAAACAGGCGGGTAGTATTTAGAGCATGTAAGTTATAAATAATATATATTGATGATGTTCGCTGACATCCATGTCATCGAAAGTATTATACTGGGCACATTTTTCTATTTAATGGCACAACAGCAGGTAATATTAACTAAAATAACAGCGCAAAAAATTCCAACAATATATCAACCCTTTGTCCCCACGAATTTGATACAGAATTCTATTGTTATTCTCGGTATAAGCTTCAACAACAACACATGTTTGTAGATTGTATACTGAACTAGTTCAAGTATTACATGCTTAACATGGGATCTAATTAGGAAACATTCTCCAGAACCGTGTTGAATATACTTTGACCATCAGCGACGATGATCACATCTACAGTAAAAACAACATCTCGAATTCTAGAATATTGCTCTGGGCCATTATCTTACTTCTACCAATACAACGCATGTCGACTCGCATGGCGATAAACCCATTAACAGTCTGTGGCATTTTGTGTCAATTGTTATCTGGATTCAACAACTGCCGATTGAGCAAGGTTTAAAGCTTAATGGTATGGACATCCTGAATATAGCACCTGGATTTATCACTACCAGACAGGAAAATGTCCATTGGGAATGAGGTTGCTGTCACAATTAACTATTCTAAAAGCACACCATCTTATAGGAGAAACCATCTTTATTTGGGGACCATTAGAGTATGGATTTGTTAAATAGGTGTTTGGAACATCAGCTGTCTGAGAGAAGCACCATCATATATAATATAGAGAAAGCTAACAGCTACATATGACCACCTGTTTCTAGTAATACTTGTCGGTAACAGAGTCAGCTCACCACAATGCTAGTCTGCATATTGTTGCAGATACCACTCCCAATGGCCACGTCAAATCGATTCGCACTTCGACTCACTGAACTTGCAAAATCGGTCTGTGAAATACATTTATCTGAGAAGCGACTGTTGTCCAATCCTTTCAGTGATAGATATATTAGCCAATTACATTACCGTCTATTGGCTTTCTACTAAATGGGAATGCATTTTTTGTTACTCAGTTGCTGTCGTTAGTAGCTAAACATTTGATATGCAATGGTGTGAAACATTATTAGTAAATAGTATTTAATACTGTATTTAGTTCCTATATTTGGGTGCACATGTTCACAGTACGGAGTTGCTATCCTGATAATGCAGGGTATTGCGTCAGTATGGGGACACCACCGGGCCAATACGGCCTGGTATTGACTCAGACCCATCCAAGTAGCCTGCATTATCAGGATATATTGTACAGCATGCTCTATGAAATGATGATAATATAGCCACTTTCAAAGGTGTGAGGTAGTTGCGTTTGGGACATTCCAGCCACTGCTTATAAGGAACTAGAGTCAATGTAGTAGTTATTGTATCCAGGCCTGGAGATCAAATATGATATATAATCAGGAGAGGGAAATGCGATAGGAATGTTTAGATAGACATGATGTAGACATGTAAGGAACGAGTGATATGCAAGCAGTTTCAAGCCGCCAATATTAGCTTGTACAAACACATAAATGGTATCAAAGCTTCTGATTGCAAATGTTGATGTAACTGATGCTGTGGATTTCAAGAATGGGCCAAGTGCGATTGTGCTGTTGGCCTGGCGACAATATACTCAGAAACTGATGGCAGCATTAGGAAACGATGACCTGACCTTGGAGATATCTAACCTACCTTTCAAGGCAATAGCCTAACGTGGTGATAATGACAGGGTGGTTTAACGTATTTCCCCGCGAATCGAGGGGGTGAGTCATAAGAAAAGGTGACGATTATATGTCATAGATAATAATTCCGTCAATGGGCGTTTGATCATTAAATGGATTAGGGAAAGATCTCCACTGCTAAATTTAATTATCCTCATTTCATTGAGATTTATTAGATATGAGAGTTTCGAAGCATGACCGGATGTTTTAGCTCCGCTAAATTTAGCAATAATTAAATTTTGTCCATCAATCCTTATGCCATGGAAAGAAGGAATGGATCCAAGCAGGTTATTGCCGTCATCTTCCTCTCCTCCCATGCCATCCCTCCCTCCCTCCCTCCCTCCCTCCCTCCCTCCTTCCGTCCATATCCCTCTCATTTCCCACACTCACACACTCTTCATGTCCCATCACCTCCCTCTTCCTCTATCCATCCTCTCTCTGTCCATTCCCCCTATCTCTCCCTCTCTCTCTCTCTCTCTCCCTCTCTCTCTCTCTCTCTCTCTCTCTCTCTCGCTCTCTCTCTCTCTCTCTCCATCACTCTGTCTGGCCCTCATTTCATCATATTCTACCATATTTTATGGACTTACGAGCTGACTATATCACCACCGGGATATTAAACATTGATTACCAGTCGATCACGCTAACACTACGGCCAATCGTCTCCATCCATATCACATAAGCCCAATCCCATGCTAATATGTGTCATCCTGGTATCTCTCTAGACATGAGTCACAGTGTGGTTCCATTAATTAGTGATGTATATTGATTGCAAACCATTTTCTACAGCATTATATTATACTAGCATATATAACTAAAAGAAAATAGACCAATTTTGACAGAATTGTGGAATAGTTATGAAACGTGGACCATATACGTAATATACTCAGGGTTCTTTTAGGAAGAAATTACAACAAGAGTAGTTCTCATTACCAAATAAAATAAAAGCATATACCTATAGCTGCCATCATATCTTGTTGAGGTTTGGTCAGTATTCTATTGACAAGGGCACGATTGTGTCCTTACAACGATGAAGAAACCAAGCATTGTTCCTAGTAGAAATAAATAAATAATAATGTGCATTGATTCCGATCTGAAAGTTGTTATTTTGTATTAAAGATGCGAGGCAAGTTTATCAAATTCCTATCTGAAGTAAACCGCACCTTGTTCTAAATGATACCTGTCTAATAATGTGTGATACATGAGAGGCAAAATGGAAACGTACCTGTGACTATACATATGGCCATGTCAATCTTGCAAAAGACAAAAAAACAACGCTTAGTCCGTCATCAAGTAAGCCTTCGTGGCGAACATATCTACGTCACTCATGACGTAATTTTACTATACTATACTGCAGCAAGTACTTCCAGTCAAATTAATTTCAAAACATTCAACTGTTTACATGTACGGTTGCCTTGACATTGATATATTGGCAGGGCGACCAGCTTGCCAAGCTTTTGTTTGGGAAAATAAGATTGGACGAATGCAAAAGCGAGCGATTTGCCCTTTTTGGACACAGTGTGATATGTCCCAGGATTTTCATACGTGAGCATACAGACATACACATCATCAAGGTAATCTAGAACTTGTCGATTACAAATTGCAAAGGCATAAATATGAAGTATCATGAATTAGAATGCATGAACTGGCCTCTAAGTAATGATCAATGGTCCATATTTATCTCTGGGTAATGATAACTCTATGTGAATAAATCATATGGCTCCTCTGACTATATGGTTCGACTCGGATAGGGTCGAAATTACACTATGTAAAACGAAGACTTGTAACAGATGAATTATTAAATAGATATACTCATATATCAGAAATATTGCTAGGCTGCATGTTACTAGCTAACAGTGTCCAATAACAATTTTTATTGTAGCTGGAAGAAACCTGGATATTTGTGAGGAGTGTGTGTGATGAGTTTTAACTGGTTTTTAATCGCTTAGCGCTAGCTTCAGCTGTTAAAACAAGTTGATTCAAATGCGTTGAGTCAAAGGCAGCCCAGTCTTCCGATGAAATTTCAATCATTCAATGTGTTTCAATGTCGTTTCTGTATCATACTAAATGTTTTATATCTAAGAACTATAAATGTGTTTTATTCTTCTGAATTCTTTAATAATAGTAAAGGATACGATATAACCTGCAACTTAGTTGTGCAAAGTTTTCACCGCAGTCAAATTCAATAGTGCCAACAGAGTATGTCATATATGCACACTGCTCCGTGTCAGCAAGTAAATAATCCCAGCCTTAATGAAACCTTATATAGTGCATCCAAAAATATACACCACCCAATGATCGACTTTTGCATCAGTCCTCTTCATATTTGTGGAATAGGTATCGCCATTAATACAACCAGAATGTGGCTCATTATGTGGGTATTCTGCGTTTGGTTCCAATGATGTAAAACGCTTGCGTAATATTTCGAGCGTGTAGGTTATAAATAATATCGTATTGATGCTGCTGGCTGAACTTGGGAGAAATTCTTCATTTAATGACAGAACATCAGGCAACAATCACTAAAACAAAAGAGTATAAAATCCTAACAATATAAAGTTTAGAGCATTGCCAAGCGACTATTCTAGCCTTTATTTATAGAGCACTCATCATCAAGCCTGTGTCCCCAGGAAGTTGCTAGTGAAGTCTATTGTTATTCTCTGTATGATACTTCATCAGGGCCACATATTTGTGGAAAATAGAGTAGAATATTTGAATTATTAGTTGCTCAGCATGTGGTCTGATTACCAAACATTCTCAACAACCTTTTCGAATAGACCTCGGGCATATCTCTAGCGAGAACAACATATTCAAATCTCAAGTGATAGTATATGGTTCTGTACTATTAGCTTACTTTCGTCAATACAATGTAATTTAGTTTCCCAGGGCGATAATGCCATTAACAAGTGGTGCAATTTTTGCCATTTTGCCTGTCACCTGTATTCACCAACTGCCAATTGAGCAAGGTTTAAACACGCTTAATGTTATGGACATTCTGACATTCTGACTATATCACCTCGATTTATAGCTAGCAGACAGTAAAATGTCCATTGAGAATCGAGTTGGTGTCGCGATTAGCTATTCTAAAAGCAGCCCTCCTTGTAGGAGAACCCATAGCAGCCTGGGGACCATTAGAGTACTTGAAATATGTGATTGAATGGCCACATGGCTTTGAGGAAAGACCACCCAATTGATAACCATGGAGGTCAAGGATGGATCACAACATGGGCGAAGTGTGTGTGGAGCTTAGCTAAGGATGGCCAGATAATAACCAAAACCGGATCCCTCCATTAGATTGAAAGGCATTGTTGATTAAAGCAGCAACATCTTTGTCAATATTGTCTTGTCCCTGGTTTCTGAACAGGAACTACATGGCTATCTCGCAGTATAGTGATTATACTCCAGACCAGCTGCATAACAGCACCGGTCCGCCTGATGCACCAGACCCGTTAATACACTGGACGGGATAATACATGAATGGACTGAAATCTCCTGAATAGCTATCTTAGTGATCCAGTACAACAGTGTTATGATATCTGATTCGGGGGTTATCATTTCCAACTTAACCATTTATTCTCTAAATCTCATTAAGAAAATATAGATACCTGCTTACTCAATGTCAATTTGCAGGCCAAAAGAAGAATATTTTTGAGAATTTACCACTGAAATGAATGGCTCGTTTCTCGCGCCTGTTATTGCAGTGGCAAATTTTCAAAAATAATCTTCACTTGGTCTACAAATGGACATTCCTAAAGACAACAACCGCCGGTTTTGGTCTGATTCGCTATAAAAGGTATAATAGAGACAGGTATAGTGGCCCATCACCGGAGTAGATACTTCTGATGTATTAGTAGAATAGAACCACTCTGGTGGAGCTTTACGCCTTTACCACCGGTTGAACATAAATTCCTGAAAACACCACAACCATTACTGGCTGTACCTAGGATTGTATAATCCCATTAGGTTTTATCTTATAAATTGTGGCAGCTACATGCATCATCAGCCTTCAGTCTCTGAAGACCCATATTTGAGAGATTCTCACGAAATAATGTAAGCTATCATAATCTCAATGGTATATCTATGGATACCCGGGCCATGTTGCACTACTTTTGGGTAGAACCGTTTCGCAAGTATATCCTGCACCATTCTGTATATCTTATGATGGATATTCTGGAATGGCACCGTGAATCAAGCAGGTGATGTAACCAATTAATAAACATCTGACAAGCATGGCCAGCACTACTGATGGAAAAGGGGGTGGGGGTGGGGGTATTTCACAGAATGGATGGTTTCCAGACCCAAGGGACGTATGCTTTCTGTCGAGGGCACAACTGCTGGGCCGATGTCCACACGAACCATGCTACGCCAGTCGTATTGGTAAGTATACATGATGATGATGATGATGATGATGATGATGATGATGATGATGATGATGATGATGATGATGCGCCTCTAAACTTTTAGAATAGTATAGACTTTCAGGCTAAGATCACCGAAAATATAAAACGATGTTAGTTGTCATAATTCTCAGTCAATCATATGACGTCATAATCAACCATGTGACGTGAATGACATAGAAAAGTTCGTCACGAACGGTTACGTGATGACCGACAAAGAGGTGTTGTTGTATATCTTTACTAGTTAATAAACATGCCTTTGAATATTTTGAAACGAATTTGACTGGGCGCTGTTGCTGCCATAGGCTGCAACAGCACCCAGTCAAATTAGTTTCTAAATATTCAACAGCTTCCATGTGCTGTGCGTGCTGCCAGGTGACGTTAACAAAACAGGACTCGGTACACTCAGATCAACAATGAACCTGAGGAAGCTAAGGATATTGGCTGAGGACAGGACATTTGTCAAGAGCGAAGAGGGACTGATTGCGACTGTAGGATGTGTCTACAGTTACAGCTGTAGAATGCAGTAATCATACATACATGAGATACTAAGTTTCAACCTTGCTTATCAGCATCTATGTGCCCATTAAAATTTTGCAAGAATACTTCAAATCATTCAATGATAAATGCAATGAAAATAAGTGTCTAGTAAGATGTCGATGCTGCTGTACTTGTCGCATAGACAGGGCATTTTATGTAGCTTTCGGAATGCATGCCAACGAGGATATAAACAGAAATAAATAAAGTAAGTGAACGAGCACATTAGCGGTAACGGCTTGGAAACGAAGAATCGTCAGACCTTTTAATAAAATATGCCAATAAAGTCAGCACATGAAAATGTCGGAAGAGTGTGCAATATTATTGCTAGTGTCAGAGAGCGCTCAGATCCTGAAGTTGCTATGTTATATCTGTGCACCTTTTTGCTGATCCATATTGAATTATACCGCACACCTTTACCTTATTGCACGTGGTATTTTCAACCAGCATGACATCCGAATTTGATTTACACTTTCATACCTGAGGTTCTGGAATCTCAATCACATAGTGTTAAATCTAATGAAAGTAATTTGAGTGTATCATAGGCAGCATCACCACAAAGTCTAATCATAGTTAACCTATTTAACAGTCTATTTAAGAAACCTTTGAACCAAATGATAAATAGAAAATAATTGCCATTTAAATGTTTTATGTTGAATATTTTGAAAATAGTTTGGCCCATGGCAAGAAAAGCTTCGTGTCGGGTTTGTTTCAAAATATTCAACAGCTTACCCGTACGATTGTTTTTAAATTGAGACATTGGGAATCTTAGTATTCGCCGATTTATGGTATAAATACAATACAATGTATGTCGTTTTGCATGGCGATAAAGCCATTAACAGGTGGCGCAGTTTTGTGCCGATTGTTATCTGTATTCAACAACTGTCAATTGAGCACGTTTTAAAGCTTAATGGTATGGACATCCTGAATATAGCACTGGATTTATTGCTACCAGACAGGAAAATCTCCATTGAGAATTGGGTTACTGTCACACTGGTCTATTGTAAACGCACTCTACATTATAGCAAAAAACCTCTTAATTTTGGACCCATAGAGTGCGGATCTATTGAATAGTTATATGAGATAACCACCAGCATATGTGGTCCCATTCTTATATGCCAAATTCACTGCTAAAGGTAACCATATGTTTCTAGTTATACCTATATGTAACCGAGTAATCCCACCACATGTCTAATCTACATTTTGTTGCGGCCACCACCTCCAATTCCCACGACTCACAGATGCACACTTCGGCTCACTGAACCTGCGAAATACATTTAAGTGGAGAGAGCCACATTAGTCAATTACATTACCATCCAACATTTTACCTAATGGCAATACATTTTATGTTACACAATTGTACTTTGATACGCGGAACGGTATGAGATATTGCTAGTGAATTTTGTTTGACTCTGTATTTATCTCCTATCGTTGGGTACACATGTTCACAGTACCGTTTTGCTACCCCGATAATGCATACCCCTGGGCCGGTACTGAGCCATTACCGGGCCAATACGTCCCGCTATTGGCACAGTTCTGGCCCAGTCACCTGTGTTATGAGGTTATATTGTACAGCATGCACGATGAAATGATGATATGAATGCTAGCCTATCCATTTCCATCGTTTGGGAAGTTGCTTTGGTGACAATCCATCAACTACTCATAAACTTCCCGAGTTAACGCAATAGTTATCATATATGGGCGAATCAATGCGAGAGCTAAATTCGATAAGACAGTTTAGACATACATGGTATTGACATGCAAGTAATTTTTTTTAACCGGGTTCAAACATCCAATATAGTACGGCTCTAGAGGGCAAGCAATGTCTAATGGCGCCCTGGGAGAGTTGAGAATTTGCCGCCAGACACACGCCCGCGCGCACGCACGCACGCACTCACTCACGCACGCACGCACGCACGCACGCACGCACAAACACGCACGCACGCACGCATGTACACACACACACACACACATACACACACACGCACGCACGCACGCACGCACGCACGCATGCACGCACGCACGCACGCACGCACGCACGCACGCACGCACGCACGCACGCACGCACGCACGCACGCACGCACGCACACACGCACACACACACACACTCATGTAGCTGTACCTGAGATGTGGTTGGTCTGGGTGTACTCCCATAGACAATTCTGAAATTTAGATGCACGTAGAAGGCTTATTTGGAGGGGAGTACCATAATATGGAATTTCAAGTATGTGTTAAAGTCAAAGCTTTTTTTGATTTATAGAAATCCAATAAAATATCAAATAGTCATAATTAGGTGAGAAAAAAGTAACGTCCGCGTGAATTCTTGTGCACCTGCCGCTGAAACCACATCTGTTGAACAGTTGCTATGCCCTATATTCATTAAATATTTGTGATGGAGTGGTGCCAATACTATGGTCTGGAGTGGAATAATACTCCCTCTGATTCTGGAGGTACAGTCCTGTTCCTATGGAATTAGTGGCTGGTATAAGTATCTTTATTCATTGGAACTCAGACCATACTAAATATCTGTTATGCATGCAATGTGTCACAAACCACCAGACATAACTGAATGTGACATTAAGCACGTGAAGGCCCGTGAATAGAAGATTCTCACGAAATCCTTTGAGCTGTCGTAATCCAGATGGGATATTTATGGATACCCGGGCCCATTGTACACTACTCGTGGGTAGAAATGCTTCCTGGGCCGACGTCTATGCGACTCGTGCTAGTAAAATCATATTGGTGAAAATGCGTGATAAAACGGCGGCGGCGGCGGCGGCGGCGGCGACGGCGACGGCGACGACGACGACGACGACGACGATATTGAAGACACTAATGATGTGCATTTTAACTTTTAGAATAGTATACCCTTTTACGAAGTATGCACTCGTTAGATAAACAAATTATGAATTTAATTCCATAAAATTAGAATAAGTATGCTAAATACCATCTGCCCGTACCCCTGCATAGCGTGTATATTAATAAAACTGACCTTGAACTTGAGCGTACAGATTCACCTGTTTTAATTGATGGATCTTCAACAAATTTCAGTGGTAAATTGGGATTGGCGTCCAGAAGCACTAATGGATTTAGACATCAAATGATCAAAAGTCAAGGTCAGCGTAAAGATACAACGATGTCAGTTATTTGGCTTCCGGACAAAAAATAATTCAAGGCGTCACTTCCAGAAAGTTCCAGGCACATTTCAAGATCCTTAACAAAATGCTCGATACATCATAGAGGTTTTCTTGCATCTGGTCTGTCGCATTGATATTTCAAAATGATGGCTATATTTTATTCTGCAAAATGGATGCGAAGTTATATAAAAGCATGTCTAAGATAGAGGCATAAAATGCAAACGAATGCTATAATGATAACAACGCTCAGAAAGCGTTACGTCTGCGCATCTATCAAAGTGGCCAAAGTGAAGATCGCACCAAACTACGCCAGGAAGGCAATAACATTCTGCGCCACATTAGCGAACGCTTAAAAGATCTTGCTATCCAACAAGCAGACGCGCTAGCAGATGAAAGCACTGCCACGGATGACTGTCACAAAATGTTTCGGGCAGCCCCCGAGCCGTGAGAGTTGCTGACTACACATCACCACTAACTGTACATAACTCTGAAGAACTCAGAAGGACACTCTATCGGGACTGACCAGAGCAAAGCCTAGGCAATTCGAGAATGGTTCAGGGAACAGTTCACTGACCACGATGATCAGCCCGTGCACACATTCTCAGGAGACCCCAGGCCATTACTAACACCAATTAATACAGCGAAGGTTGAGAAGGTGCTTAAAGCCCTGAAAATGGACGTGCATCTGGACCTGGTGGCATGAGCAATAAACTATTCAAATATTCAAGTGACATTATCTCAAAACCGTCATGCACATAATCAATTCAGCTTTTATGCACCACCTTCCGATCGACGCTGTAGGCCAAGGCATCCTTATCGCGCTACCCAAGCCCAAGAAGCCATCTGGTCCCTAGCCAATCTGCGGCCGATTGTGCTCCTTAACAGCATACGGAAAATCTTATCCAATGTTACTCTATGCCGCATCCGAGACAAGATCGACGACTTCACCGGATCATGCCAAAGTGGCTTCAAATGTGGACGCAGCTGCGCAGATAGTGTATGGGCTCAACGCATGCTTATGTCGGTAGTCATGTCCAAACAATGGGATTTCCATAAAATTGGCATTTACATGTCACGAACCTTCGACACAATTAAACGATCAAAGATCCTAGATGTACTACGCGAGGCGAGTTGCAATGAAGGTGAGCTACAACTAGTGAGCCTACTGCTTGCAGACACCAAGCTGAGAGTACGAGTCAAGTCAGTGAAGTCCGTAGAGTTTGAGACATCAATCGGCTCCCCACAGGGAGATGGTCTATCCCCTGTGCTCCTCACTTGTTATCTGGCTGCTGCATTGAAATCCGTGCAGGAAAACTCCACAAGACCAAAAACCCCGGTGCCAATAGTGGGCATGCCGCTAGAGATGGAAAATGCCGGTACTATGGGGACTTTATAGATGAGGAAAAGAAACCCCTTGACGAACTTCTCCCAATAGCTGCAAGCAAACTAAAAATTGAGAATCTCTTTATGAATGAATCCAAAACAGAGTTCACCTACATATACCTATCTACAAAGCATGAAACTAAAGAAAATGATGATCCACTCTGTGGCGGCAAACCATGGAGAAAAAATCCTGGGTTCACTGCTTTGCGGTACTGCTGACATTGATGCACGCTGCATCGTGGGGAACATAGCTTCCCAGCCCTTCTGGAAGCAATGGATTCGTAGATCAAAGATGCCCTTGGTAAAAAGACTACGTTTATACAATGCAACCTGCGTATCCTTGATGATTTATAACTGTAACAGCTGGGCAGCTCCTAAGGCACCTCTAGACAAACTTGACGCCTGCTACCGTCCCTGGACACCGATGGCCAGAGAGCATAATTTCCAACGATGCACTATGCAAGATGTGTAATACGCCGCCGCTATCTGTAAAAGTCGCCCAGTAAAGATGGCCCATGTTTGGCCATGTGCTAAGGATGCCAGAAGACACACCAGTACAGAGAGCCTTGGAACTAGCGCTACTCGGAGCCAGCAAATACAGAGCCCGGAGAGGAGGCCATTGCATAAATCTGCTAAGCGTGCTACGAGGTGACCTCAAGAAAGCAGGATTAGGTACACTCAATTCAAGACCTGGGGAAGCTAAGGATTTTGGCTGAGGACAAGAAACAGTGGGCAAAAGCGAAGAAGGACTGATTGCAGCTGTATGATGTTTCTACTACTACCGCCGCAGAATACAGTAATCATACATACAACATACATACGCTCATGTATATGTATAATATATTTTAAGAACTATTGTATTGATTTTTACAAGCCTTCATTCATAGATATGTTTCATCAGGCCCTGGATATGCTTAAAATACACCCGTTTCGTATACCAGTAATATCCGGACTTAATAGCCTTTAGTGATAAGATAATATTGCAATGCATTGCCAGTGACAGACAGTCTTTTAATCATCAACTATCCAAAAGCGCGAGTGGCCGTGCCCAACGCCAACCACCAACAGACTGACGCCCTATTTTTACTTGCAAACATGTGATGTCATTGCCAAAGTAAGTAAGTAGGTTTATATTGTACAGGTCTTGCTTTCACCGAAGTGCTCAGTGAGTTTAAATCTCTTCCCCTTTATACTTGGGCATGTTCTCCCTTAGGTAACTTTCAGCTCGGTTGCGCAGTAAGTTATGCATTCACATTACCTACACTGCCCTTGCAGTGGACTGAAGCAACGCAGATTGAAATATATAAATCTAGCATGTGTATATAATTCTTAATAGCGTGATCAAGTTAATGCCCGTGTGCGTCAATGTTGATGTATGAAAATTCAACCGTGTGTTTATCCGTGGGCGTGGCGTGTTCATTCAATCATGCATTTGATGTGATTGTCCTGTGCGGTTTCCTGTGAGCTCCTATAAGGTCTTGTCCGTCCTGGAGCGTGCAGTATATATCCGGTGTCGTGGCGCGCATGTACTATATGCTTGTCCACGAATCGTGCGGTTCGTATACGTACGTGCATGCAGTCGGCGGGCGCAAGGGCGGGAGGGCATTCGGGCGTGGGCGCGTGTGACTGAGTATTTGTACACGTGCTGTACATTTCCAATCCTCTATAACATAAATACACAACGACATCAAAAGAATAGAAAACTCATCTGCTATCCGATTGTTGCTGCAGATTTCCCCGTGAACGCTACCCGTGTCGCCGTGAAAATTGCTGTGCTTGAAGTCATATCAACTACGTTACATGTAGGCTGACGTCATAATCAGTCGAGTTAGTCCTTCATAGTTAGTAGTCCGCCGAGTTGTACGAATTGTGTCTTTACTATTTAATAAACATGCTGTTGAAAATTTTGAAGTTAATTTAACTGGTAGCTGTTGCAGTCATAGGCAACAGCACCCAGTCAAATTAGTTTCAAAATATTTAACAGCTTACCTGTATAATTGTCTGGAGTTTTAGCTTCAGAGTGCAGCGATCGATGGATGCCAACGGTGGCAATGCGTGGATGGAGCTTAGCTAGAGCTGGGCGGGGCATAGCTAAACTGGATTTCTCCATTGCATATCGGTATAATCTCTATATTTTCATGTTCTAATGTATTTAGCCGACGTTAAATAGGAAAACTGACGTTTCAACATCGCACAATTCTCATATTCTTATGTGTAACCTATTTATCGCGAAATTGTGTAGAATTTGTGTGCCACAAAACGATGCTGATGAATGACGTTAGTTCGTCGATTTTTGTTGTTTTGATTTATCTAAAAACCGAGATTATAATAGTTTACATGTTAAATCCAAACACTCTAAAGTCTTTTTCGCAAATAAGCTTATTGTACGCTATTTCCATTGCCGATAAATAGTACAATTCTGCTCGGATTATTTCGACGCTTGAGTTATCTTTCTGATTGATAGCCTCATTTCATATGAGGTTTTAATCAAACTAGTTAGTCCTTACACATGTCACATCTTATACCGTAATAGACGCTATCATTAAACAGATTGTTAGAATACAATGATTCGCAATTTGAATAACGTTCTTGTTCATTGTCAAATTTTTTGCAGATTTACTAATAGAAGACAAATCTTCATATTTCAAATATCACATTCAGAGTTAATCGGGGAGTCCAGTTTATCCACCAATCGTATGACGTCATAATCAACTACGCGACGTGTATGATGACGTCATAATCAATTACGTTATGAATGACTCGATTTAGTCCGGCTTAAACTGTATAGTCTGTCAGGCTGTACGAATTATATGTCTGTGCATTTAATAAACATGATTTCAAAATTTTCAACAGCTTACCTGTATAGTTTTCTTGGAATTGAGATTCAGAGAGTGCAGGGATTATTTGATCCCAACACTGGCAATGCGTGGGCGCAGCTTACCTAGAGATTGGCGGAGAATAGCTAAGACTGGATTTCTCTATTACTCAGCTAAATCTCCGCAATTTCAACACAAACTATTTAGATATTATATTTATTACTAGACTAATACATGACATGGTGTCTGAATCTCCGTGTATAGATCAGATCATTATTTATCATCCTGATAAAACATAACCTTGTACCTTCAAACCCGTACAAACATGGCCTCAGTCTGCGACTCCTGTCAATCAGGCTTATTGCATTAGTCTTGGAGATGCTGTCTTTGCCGCTGATTTCATGACTGGATATATGTGCATGGTGCCGCTGGCTGATGGATTACTTCCTGTGTAACCTCTGTCTTTAGCGGAGAATGAACAAACGAACAAACGAAAATCGCATTAATAAGGATAAGTTTGTTATTTGAAGTGAACGCCTTCACTCCAATAGGTCAACTGGTTTCGTATATTCTCATGCTCCTTGTCTAGAGCACGAAGGCTGTTGCTGTCGAGGAGAATACTATATTACATCAAGACCATTTCCAAATATACTACGGTTTATTTGGTGCAATGAAGTGATAAAATCAAGGAAAACAATTCAGCAGTAAAATGGTTAGATAATCCAAACATGGCATCCATTCATAATCGGCCTTCACATGTCATTCCATATTTGATGTTCGGAAAATTCCTGTCAAAACACGTAAATTACATTACTGGTGCGACTGGCCGACATTACTAACTAGCGAACATCACCGAATTTCGAGTGAGATCTTTAATCTCAATTTTGTCGGTGACACTTGGTCATATAATAAAAACGTACAAAAAAATCTTATAGCTTCATGACATGAGCAATTTTTATTGTTACTTCATTGATTAGATCATTGCACACCAATATCTCGCTCATTAGTCATAAATCATACAATAATTCCACGCTACAGTTGCCGTATATGTATAGGCCTACTACTATTTAACGAATATATGTCAATTTTATCCAAACTCCCAGAGATTTTCACCCTTTAAAGACTAAATTTAATTAAGATGCTCAAATATTTGATTATGCAATGTGCATTTGCAGGCCAAAAGAAGGTAATTTTTGACAATTTATTGCCAGAATGACTGGCTCGGTAGGCTCGGTAACAAGAGCCCGCCATCCCAGTGGTAAAATTGGCAAAATAGTCCTCTCTTGCCATGCAAATGGGCAATACTCAAGACCACTGTAGAGGCGGATTAGGCGGGCCTGATCATTAAAGGGTTGTAATTGACCTTTCCGGTTTTAGCTATGCCCCGTCTATCTCTAGCTAAGCTCCACCCACACCTTGCTCGTATTGGGATCGATCGATGTCTGAACACCTTAACTATCAATTTCCAAAAAAGTACACAGGTAAGCTGTTGAATATATTGAAACTAATTTGACTGGGTGATGTTGCTGCCTAAGGCATGTTTAATAAATAGAAAAGAATTACAAAGACATACAATTTATACAATGTGTCTGACTATTTGAGATTTGATGACGGTCTATATGGAACACTTTTTGACGTAATGATTGTAACGTCATCATACACGCGGTTAGCTGATTATGACGCCATACCAGGTCACATGATGGATAAATACTCTGGAATGGTGAATTAGGATCAGAAACGTCTTGCAACTTCATATCAAATCTATCGCGCTAGTTTAGTATGATTTTAATTGCTACTTTGATATGAAATTGAAACTCTGTTCGGATCCAATATTATGGTTTGCCTGCATGAGCATTTTGTGATATTGTGGACTTAGACCATAAACTATAAAATGCGGCATAAACGCAGCAGCAGCAGTATTTACTCATCGGACTGAGAGCAGGATCTGTATACTAACGTGAACCACAGGTAGCAAATATCTGTTATATGTATGTGCGTGCATAAAATACGCTGGAAGTACTGTCAGAGCATCTGTCCCAACACCGATTTATGAGACACCATATCAATGAACACAACTGAAAATGACTGGCATGGAGAGACTGTGCAAAGGATCTATAATACCAGATAGTGATCAATAGTTTATTACTAACTGATGAATAATATTTTTTTCGAGGTAAAATATATGCCATATTTCCTTCAACCTTCCAAACTGATGTCCTCCAAATCGTTATATAATATCAGCTGCGAATAGATACATGCACGTCGTTGTGACATTTTATTTTTCATTACAAATTTATTTTTTGTTAATGGATGACGTTTTTTGCTTGCCCATGTATGTATTGCCAATGGTATTATAGCTGGAGCAGAAATCAGTATCATAATGGCACCACTTGCTTACACATGAATGATGGATCATTCTACCGTAGTGTATAATAGAGAGAATACTGTGACAAAATCTCTTGTCAGAAGTCATTTCTCCACCATTACTCGATGGGTTCACTGCCTTATCTCTGGACGCGGGGGCATATATGGGGAACTTTCGGGGATATTTGATGGTGGTCGTTACAGCAATGTATCGAAGAACCTGTAAGCATATGAACCCGTCTGAAAATTGGTGCACTGCTGATCAAAGGCAACTTGCAGGAATCTGAAGTGGATTCTCCCATTGATCATTTAACGCCGCATATCCAAATTCGTATCAGTAAAGACTAGATACCATTGCCCGAGTAGAAAGCTATGTTGGACGCTTCGCAATTTCTTGAGCAGTAAAATGACTACCATGTTCAGGCAATGATATTGTTTTCGAATTATCAATGATATTATAACAGAAACAGGTTATTGTAACTCCGTCTAAAATATCCAGCCTGATTGGCAAGCAGATTCGTTGAGATCAAATGTCAGGTCCGCCCCCAGTGAACACTTTGTCAATATTTTAGTAGAACATAATAGACAGACGCTCCCCTAATGTCATGAAGAGGAGTTTGGGAAAAACGCTTTGACATAAATTGCAGTAATTGTACATCATTGGACAGAAAGCTATTGTTCCTATTCATATTAGGTCCGAACAGCTAACACACGGTTTGTTAAAGAATAACTAATCTCATCTCTTGGTAGCTATTCATGTGATCTAATATGCCACTCATAAACTATGCACGTAATTTTAAGCTTTTTATCATGCAGCTAAAGAAAGATATTCACGCTTTAGTAGCTAAATGTTGCTACATTTCTAAAACCTATAATGGCTGCCATAATTTACTCCTTAACCAATCAGAAAAATTATAATGTGTCTGCCTCGATATATACGCTCAGTCTTAGACGTGCCATCTATAGTTTAACAATGTAGTGCAAAAGCCACCATGCAGGTAAGTTGTTGAATATTTTGAAACTAATTTGACTGGAAGTTGTTGCTGCCTTAGGCAGCAACAACTTCCAGTCAAATTAGTTCCAAAATATTCAACAAGATGAGTATATATAACAAATACTGCAATGCATTGGCACTTACATGACATCACACACCCTCGCTTGAGGGGACAAAATGGCGGCAATCACTGTTAAACATTTACGCGATATTACAAAGCAGATAAATCTGATACAGATAAGGGAATGTGACGGGATATGACTGACATGGAATCTATAAACAATACTCTATCGGTACAATACAACATTTGAGACGAGATTAGCATCGCTTTAACCCTATGAAATTTAACATCACAGTATTTCGATATTAAAGACAATCATACAGAGGTTGTTGAATATTTTGAAACTGGTTTGAAAGGAACGTGTTACTGACAAAGGCAACAGCTCCGTGTCGAATTAGTTGCAAAACATGTAACGTGATATTTATCAATTGCTGAAACATATTTGTATGGGCTTATTCGGGCGCAAAGGATTAAATTGCAAATGACCTTTTGTGTCGCGTTTTATGGTTCAAAAGACTAACTGTCTAGAGTCCCAAATTATCCAGTTGTATGTGTGTGCTTTGGTATGTGCATCTAGAGACATGCCTAGTATGTATATCATTTGCAGGCTATATTCTGTGCATCTATGATAATATAATTGGGGAATCAGTGGTGCGTTCAGGGGCGCTGACATTTTGCGTCCGTCGTGCGACAATGTTCAGTAATGTGTCATCTACATTACAAAGCTGAAGTATATAGTGAGTATACGAAGCATTACTGAACATTATCGCACGGCGAACGCAAACGGTTTGCCTTCCAGAATTTACTCCACCACACCCACCCCCGGCGCATTAGCCAATCATGGGACGGCTTAATCAACTACATCACATCTTTACTATTTAATAAACATTCTGTTGAATATGTTAAACTAACTTAACTGGGCGCTTTTGCTACCATAGACAAATCAGTTTCCAAATAGTCATCAGCTTACCTGTAGAGTTTTGTAGAAATTGAGATTCAGAGAGTGCAGGGATCGATTGATCACAACACTGGCAAAGCGAGGCTTGGAATTTGGCTAGTAGTGTTGTTCCGACTAATCGATTTGATCGATGATTGATTGGTTTGCATGTGCAACCATTCGATCGATCATGATTTCAGAAATCGATTTTGGTTGTTTATAAATGGACTTTATTAATATATTTTAACCGGTCAAGCTAGAAAACGAAAAAGAAGTTAAATTTAATTGTTACAACTATTGTATTACTCATTAGTCTAAGACATTAATTCTTTAAGCACTGAAATAATATGTTAATTTCAAAGCATATAATTACTGCATTCAAAATGGGTAAAAAATGATAACTTGTTATTATCAATCATTATTTGATCATCGGTTAGTATATAGTACCAATTCCCAACAGTAATGGGTAACAGTAAAGAATATGCAATACTATCGGCTTGCTAATGTTAACCTTAATTTGAAATTCATTTATGATCATGTAAGCAATTTTATATATTGAGGATCCAGCAAAAATTAAATGGAGGAGTCCAATTTTAGCTATGCCCACTCCCCCCCCCCCACCCCCCATCTTTAGCTAAGCTCCACCCACACTTCTCCCGTGTTAGTGTCAATTCGATCCCAGAACTATTAATTTCCAGATGACTATACACGTAAGCTGTTGAATATTTTGAAACCAATTAGACTGGGTGCTGTTGCTGCCTATGAACCTAGCCACGCAATTCATGACGAAATTGAGTATGACGCCAGTCTACACATAACGTAGTTGATGATAACGTCATATAATTGACTGAGAAACTGGAATCCTCAATTGCATACATGATCAGAAAAAGCTGGCGATGTAAAGAGTGGCGAGTGGGCTTCATATTCATGTTAGGTGGTGTTGGCTAAAATGCTGGTTAGTAACATAGGTAATTCTATAATAACATTCCACAGCACGAAGCTGCTAAATCATGACACTCTAAGCAAGCATCTGCCATCATGCAGTACCATCTAGCACACTGACACAATACATTCACACAAATATGAGTTTCCACACAAGGGTCTGCCATGGCTAGAAAATCATTGACAATGTATTTGTAGAATGGTTGATGAATGTGTTAATCCAATAGATGATCCTAATGGAGGAATCTTGTTTAAGCTATGCCCCGCCCATCTCTACCTAATAGTGTTGGGAATTGGTACTATTTTTCTGATCGATGATTGGTTTTATATACCAACCGATGATCAATTAATGATTGATAATAACAGGTTCTCCTTTTATTACCCATTTTGAATGCAGTAATTATAGCGTGTTGAAAGATAAGTACCCGTTTCAAACCACGTCGCAGGTAAAAGAGATTCTTAATAATTTAAGAAATAATCTGTTGAATATTTTGACAATAATTTGACTGGAAGCTTCCAGTCAAATAAGTTTTAAAATATTCAACATGTTATTGGTATGGTTGCTTTGAAATTAACATATTATTTCAGTGCTGAAAGAATTAATGTCTTAGACTAATGAGTAATACAATAGTTGTAACAATTAAATTTAAATTCTTTTCTAAAAAAATTCATCATCGATCAGTTGGTTAAACATGCAAACCAATCAATCATCGATCAAATCGATTAATCGAAACAACACTATTACCCGTATTACGAGAGCATTTACAGCTTAGCGTGAGTGTGTGTGTTGGTGGGTGCATGTACGTACATAGAATTATAATTTCAACCGTGTTGTCTAGAAATACATGATGCAATACTAGGTCCTAATAATGAATCAGATACTACGTATTTCTTGATGCTATAGTTTACACATGTTAATACTATCCTAGTCAAGGTGGACATTACTTAATGCTACACTTATCTTACCACCATGCACTTCATCCATAGCAGAGAATGACACTAACCAGACAATGCAAAGTTTGGAAATACAAATTACAAGCATACCGGACTAGAATAAAAGCAGATTGAATTACAAAATATCTTACTAGAGGTGTCCGATCTGTCACACAAGTATCTGACGTTATAATCAAAATCTGTCACTTGTTAGCTGACGTCACACTCAAATGGCATAGGTTCCACACGGACGGATTAAAGCGCTGACATTAACCACACAGTTACCTTGAACTGAGATTATGTTAAATCGTTGTTTAAATTAGTAAAATCGAAACATGTGTACAAAGGTGGCTAGAAATGGGCCTGGCATAGATAGAAATGGATTATTTTATAGGAATCCCATTCATTTATTCATACAGACATTAGTCAATAAATGCTGCATTGTATATATTATGTGTGTGCATCCATGGTGAAAAGTATAACCGAGTCTTTGTAGAATGCAATCAACTGGTGCGCGTGCATGGGCATGGTTGTGCTCCTTGCGTATGTAGACCTGTATTAGGATCTTCGAATGCGCGTTCCTGCGTGCGTTCCCAACACTCTGTCCATCTATTCTTATTACTCCCATCTGTCCATCCATCCTTTTGTGTACGTCGCTATAGAATACGAGTTTTACCACGTATGGTCCCTTACAGATAAGAACTCAGAACACCATGTCCGTACTAAAACATTAAACTCAACAGCTACGAGTCGAATTAGTTTATTACGGTATTTGCATCAGATTGTGCCTAACACTTCACAGAATGGATTGTATGTGTATGATTTTTATGATCAAAAGATTCTTTAAATTCCATGATATTAGATTGAATAGCCTATTACATTCTGACTGGTACAAACATGGCGTCTGTGCGGTAGAGACAGCGTAATCTAATGGGCAGACATAGGTAATCCGCATTGAGCCACGTTGATGTAAATTTAAAGAGCAAGCTACTTTAAACATAGAGGTATCTGAATAAACCCAGCGTGACAGATTACTTAACTTGTCAATTCTAAATACCGCTTTGAACAAGGAATGCATTAAGAATCGAATAAGCATGACGTAGAACTGATTGCGCGATTGCAGTCTAAATTAAAGAAAGTGCCAGTATAAATAAACAAGACGTGATAAATTGGCAAATTTGGGATTCGATTTTACTTGAACTAAAGCGCATCTTATTTATAGAGTGAAGAGGTATCGGACCAAACATTAATCGACAGATTTCCCCTTCTATTTCCTCATACATCGCAAAATCTGGAAGGGTGTATTAAGTGTCATCTGCTCTCTGACAGAACTTAAAATCCCAAATTGGAATTTCAATTTGTGTAGAGCTCACTCTGAGAGTCTAAAGTTATAGACAATGTTGTTGTAGGTTCATAAATAACATTGTCATAGTAGAGTTTTCTGAGAGAACTATTTGAATCATGGCAACAGTTTTCAACACATTTCTAATAAACCTAAACAACAGGTTTCCACATCCGTATAACATGTTGACGTATATGTTGACAAACAGTATTCTTACTTTAAATCATACTTGCAAAGAATCTGTTGAATATATTGAAAACAATTCCAATAACTTTTTAAAAATATAACTCGATACCACAGCATTTGAAACAGGTACTATAAGTACTAACATCGGGAAACAGGAGGATACATATTTATTTTTTCAAAAAATGGTTGCCATTTATGCAGCTCTTTCAGAAATGACAATGATTTGAACGACTGTCTAAGAGACAAACCTATCAACAAACCTACTTATATTAGTTACTATTCTCGACTTAAATACTTTTATTTAGCTTTCATAACATGCTTATTGCCGAATAGTCAGTGGAATATTATCTCTCTCTCTCTCTCTCTCTCTCTCTCTCTCTCTCTCTCTCTCTCTCTCTCTCTCTCTCTCTCTCTCTCTCTCTCTCGTGTTTGTGGGGCAAGATGTAGAGGGAAACTATTAAGAAAGCGAAAAGAATGGAAGCGAAAAAAGAAGACTGAAGGGACGAATACAGGGGGTTAAGAGAAAGGAAATAAGAGGTGTGAGGAGGGAAAAAGAATTAAAGGGTGAACATAAAGGGAACTGAAGGGACGAGGTGATGGGACGAGGTGATGGGACGAAATGTAAAAAGAGAATGGTATGGCATGGGAAAATGCAAGAAGAACAACAGTAGGCTGCGAAATTTGTGCAACTATATGTAGGGACGCAAAGGAAGAAAGTAAAGATAATGGAAAGCCAAAGAGGACGGGGAAGAGTGATGTGAGATAAAGACATTTAAGAAAGTCGCATTGCATGGAATTAGAGAGGTAAACGTGAACACATATACGAAGGTAAACTGGGGGGGGGGGGAGAATGTGAAGAATGTAATGGCCTGGGAAGCCAAATGGAAGATAACAGGAAATGGATTTTTATAGGGAAAGAGAAGTAAGTAAGTGAAAACTGAAAAAGATGTTAATGAAACATGGTGGTGGGTGGGAGAAGACAGAGCGGATTATCGCTTTTATTTCAAAGAAACTAACATATTTTACTAAGACCTAAAGCATGACCATTCCTGGTAAATTGCCTGTTGTGAGATTTTACTTTATATTTCCCCCAATAGAAGATGGTTAAGAGGTCTCCATTTAAACCCGCCATACCAGATATAACAAGGCTTTTATCTAGGCATATGCGAGCGTGGATGGATTGATCTACCGATCAAAATGGTGTCTTGTAGTTGGCACCCGGTATGCAACGTGTGGTGTGCAGCAGCTGGCATCTGGTGCGCACCGAGAATTAGAAGAATGTTAAGGTTTACAAAAGGGCATTTAGTTCAGCAAGACCGTTAGCGGATTTCAATAAAACTTTAGGAATATGTTCAATGTCATTATTGCATCCAGTCTTCATAATAATGAAAATGATTTTCAAGTTTTTCTATTAGTTTGCGTTGCTTGGACAGGTTTTATTATGCTCCCAGAATTATAATAATGTTAAAGATTTTCAATGAAAATTTAATGTTCATCCAATCTAACCGATCTCACAAAAACTTCACAGATGTGTAGATGAGGATATCATGATATATCGCTATAAAATATCTCGATATATCAATATACCATGAGTTCTGATGTCAGCTGTTGTATGTTGATATGTTTGTTTATTATTAAATGGCATTATTGATTATTAATAGATCACAAAGATGGCATAAAACACTGTCTTTAAAAGGTATCCAATATATATCAAATACATATAAGCAATTTTCCAAAATAATAAACATTGTTTTGAATATTTTGACAATAATTTGGGTGTAATCTTTTGCTACGTAAAACAGCAACATAATCCACTCAAATTAGATTGAATATAACAACTCATCTACTCATCAGATTATCTTGTATGCATATCCTCTTAAAGGTGTACATTCACACCAGAATGTTGAAAATAAATTGTTTAGATTGTAAATTTTAGAGGCTTAGATTGTGTACCTAGATATAATGAAACGAAATAAATCTTAGAATATGAAGATTGTATTACATATAAATTAATATAATTTTTTCAGTTTAGAAATTGAATTAGAGACACGAGTCCTTAATTAAACTTTACGACTGAAAAAATATATTAATTTATATGGAATGAAATCAATAAATGTTAAGATTTATTTCGTTTCATTATATCTAGGCACACGGTCTAAGTATCAAAAAGTACACAATTTAGACAATTTTATTTTCAGGCTTCAGGTGTGAATGTGCACCGTTAGTATAAACACATACGCATATCAGCGACGCAGTTGCCAGTTATTTATCAAAAGCAAAACCATCAGGTGACTCGAGGAGGCGGCAGATTCTGAGGTCATAGTTCATTGAGCCTTTTCCCATCATTGCGCACACCCTATATTTGTCCCAATCATTTAACTAACTGCAGGTTTTGACACTATATCAATAAACGATATACAAATAACACTCGCGTTCACTCACAAAACATAGATCAATCATTCTCGAAAAATAACATTCACAAATTTCAATCGATGAACAGGACATTCACTGATCACAGACACCTAATTGGTGTGTGCCATATCAGATACGCTCAATATTCCATGCGAATTTGCAAGATATGTATAATGTTTTGGGGGAGCTACCTCAGCAGCTGGCGAGCTAGACTAACAACACTAGCCAGGGGCATGCGTTTACTTTGGCACACACAATATATTGGTATACATCTAGCTACGCTTAGTTGGCTTAACCATAGTGAGCCGTTGCGCACTACTCCAATGGAAACCTTTATTTATACATTGTATTGACTTTATTATAAGAAATATATATAGTTCCTGAAATGGCATAAATGGAACTTAGACTTAGGGACCCAATAAATGTCAACCAAACATAATCAAGAACATTTTTTTGATATTGAATACAATGGTGTTGTAAGAAGGTACTGAGGAATACAGCAACATATTCCAGCAGCACAACATTTTTTCCACTGATTCTTTCAGCGTGTCAACGTTTGACATCAGCGTGAATCGCGAAAGGTAATCGTGAAAGTTAGAGATAGCTTGATTAGCTTTAGTGGGTTTCAATTACAACAGGTTAAGCAAAGCTCTGATTTTAATGTACTTTGAAAAGTGTTGCTAGTTAAACTCTTTTGAAGTATTTTTGTTTAATATTGTACGGAATTGCGATCTTTTTTCTATTCACGATTTTCCGATATTGTCAGTTTTACAACATAAAAAATAAAAAATGTTGATGTAAAAGACACCGTTGAATATTTTGAAATTAATTTGACTGAATTTACAACAGATAATCAATGCCCCAACTTGTAAACTTTGCGAAAAGTTATTTGCCTGACTTAGAATAGTTTAACTTACAAATTAGTTCATATTTACCTCTGGAAATGTCATAGGTAGGAACAGCACCCAGTCATATTAGTTTTAAAATATTCAAACACGTACCTGTATAGTTATCTTGATAATGAGATTCTGGGAGGTCAGGGTTCGATCGATTACAAAATGGGTAAAGTATGGGCGGAACTTAACTATGAATGGGCGGGGCATAGCTAGAAATTGACCCCTCCATCGATAGTCCTGGCGGTTCCAGAAAACAGATTTTTCTATAATTTTCATGGAATCTTCCAGATCTTGACCGCACAAAGTCGAATCAATGAGCATGTCAAGATCGAAATGACAACTGACTCAACAAGCGCCGCCATCAGAGACGTCAGATGGTATAAACACATTTCTATAAATAAATACTGAAAATGTGCCAATTGTTCCATAGATAATCGAAAAGTGTGTTATTTGAAGGTCTTGCCTCGACTTTAATGCATTAGTAATCTCATGGCAGGATGGGTTTCTCATGGAAAAGGTCATTGACGTACTGTTCTACAGAGGCTTGGGCAGTATCTAATTGAAAGTAAATAAATAACAAAGTTGTGTATATAGGGCACCATTAGACAGATTAGTCTTTCGGTGAAGGATGAATCATATTCTTTCCTTGGAATAGGAATTTAAGATTCAGTTTCTTATAAAACATCCTGTTAATATGGATGTAGTCTTTGAAACATGTTTGAACATGGACATACTACATAAATGTTGTTACCCCCCCCCCCATTCTGCCGTGTAAAACGTTACACGGGACCTTTACCCACTTTGGCAATAATGGAGCTAAATGTTAGCAATATCGTAAGCAGCAGGGGCTTTTCGTAACGTTATTCAGATTGACTATTTATATTATGCGCTGTTTATTTTTTAAATTATCGATGGTTAGACCATCGATCGATGAATGTCAAAGTATGTGAAACATCTTTATGGACCAAAACATGAATAGTTTCACCTTGTAATAACTTAAATTGAATTGTTGTATAATAAATAGTGTTTACAATCGCTCTAATACATAAATAAGCATTTACACTGGAAAATACACACAGATACTGTGTATGTCCTGTGCTGCATGTGAGCACAGTCGATAATACCACGTGATGTGCTGGCGTTTTGAAGACTTTGCATAGTGCACTAAAACTCCTGAAAGCCTGAGAAAATTCATTTATAATTCACTTTATCACATCTTTGTCAATGTGCATAAATATTGTTCAAAAGCCACCAGCTTTGCGGGAATGTATTTGTTTTAACCGTTTATTGACGAAATTTGGTCCATAATATCGAAATATTTGCTTATTGAATGTCCATTTTCAGGCCAAGAGGGGGCTAAGTGGGTTATCGAGCCAGTCGTTCAGTGGTAAATTTTCAAAAATAGTATTCTTTTGGTCTACACATAGACATTCCACTCAATACCAGTGCAGATATCGATTTTGGCAGGGTGCGGAATGAATGAGTTAAGGACGATAGATTTCCTCATCATTTCACAGCACTGACATTCTGGCGCACGCTTAGAATACAGTTTGCAATCTCAGTTTATTAGATCTATCTTCTAACTCAACACTTATGAAATGGATCTTTAGTATCACATTCATATTGCAATATTAACCTGAATCACGTGTCTTAAGAAACTAAAGTAGGCCAGACTCACCCGGTTCTTCCAGTCACGTGAGAAATAGTCCTAGCACAGACCCATTCAATCTCCATCAACATATCACCATCACCATGCAGAAGAGGGACCACCATCTCATTCTTGAATATGTCCTCTTTCCGTCAGAGTTGTGTTAGCCTAGAAACATTTGATTGAATCTTAAACGTGTAGCTATCTTCCCGCAACGTATTGTGTAATGTTCGTTCGATACGTGTCCTGGTATGAATGAGTGCAACACAAAGAAGACCAGAGAATAAGAGTACACTAATGAATTATCAATACGGAATTTTATGTCTGAAAGAGAGACTGTCAGACAGACAGATAGACAAATGGACAGATGCACGTACCCACACAGGCGAAATATCATCTTCCCCTTACGGATCGAAGGTAATACGGACATAACCTCTTTGGAACTATCAAAAGATTTGCTGGATGACATGGTGCATGCTACTTGAATACGTTTGAACGGGAATCACCTACAATACTGGTACACGTACATTATTGAGAGTTGTGTAAATGATTGTTCAGGAAATCCCAATTAGCTTCACGATTCATGTTCACTTATTCCATCTGGTATGCCTTCTCGTAAGAAAAGTAATAGCAGGGCTATGGTGATTCTTATGATTCAGACTAACCATATAAAGCCTAACGTGTAATGACCAACAAAATATAGGGCAGCCCTAGGCTTTTATAATGCAAAGTCATATACAACATGCAATCACTATTGTTAAGATTATGTTCACAAGAAAACGTGTAATCTTGGGGTATCAGCTGATATCGCGCTGAATTAAATTTAAATCTCACATTTTTTATTGTACGTATTTTATAGCCCAGCCAGATCGTATCAATCGATGTGGGGTGATTTTACAGACTCCGTTTATAAGGCAATGGACACTTTCTTACCTATTATCATAATTGGGAATCTGCACGAAGATCTATTAAACAATCGACGACTGCACAAGCTAAATGAAATAATATGAATGCATAAATTGCTCAACATAATTAACGAACCAAACAGGTTAAAATCACAAAAACTTTTAGACCCTATATAACCGACCAAATTGAGTCCATTGCCTTTGGAGTTATTATGGTACCGACCAGTATATCAGACCATTTCGCGACATACATCACAATAAAACACGAATAGAACACGCAAGCAACATTCAAGCTGGTAGTGTAGATCTACAACAAGGTTGACGTAAGTAAATTTAAAAAGCAAATAGTGGAAACAAATTGGAACAACTTCTTTCAACAAACGGACAACATACACACAGCTTGCGAGTCATTTCACAAAAACACTATGAATATACAGCCAAAGGATGCATTCCAGTTCGAACAGTTAGTATAAGACAAAATGACAAACCTTGCTACGACGCCACACTAATGAGTGAAAATAGAAAGCATGACAGGCTTTGTAAGACAGTCAGATGTACAACAAAGCCGACAGACTAGGACAAATACAAAAGACAACGAAATCGAAGAAATAATGTGAAAACTCATGCTAGACAAAAGTACATAGACGCCTTGAACGAAGAATTCAGGGATATGTTCCTACGAACTTGTAGGAAATATTGAAAAACAGTTCAGTCACTAATAAAGGGTAAACACACGTGTCATGC
>CM067366.1:95149100-95220135 GCA_034401795.1 Chaetoderma sp. LZ-2023a | reverse complement strand
AGTTCGCCATCAATTAAAGGACGGGAAATGGGAAATAACAAATTATGTTTATTGGTAATTTCATACAACATTAAATAAACTACCACCGGTAAAAATGGAAATGAATCTGAATTATTTGAGAAAATGCATTCACCAAATCTAGGAGCACTAAGCTTGGAACTAAATAGTGACGTCGCTGGTGATTTGCACTCCGCCGTGTATCAACTGTGTGTACAGCTATACCGCGTACTCGAATATAACAACAGCAAACCTGAATATATAGTTCTTAAGCGGTGTGAATAGTATTCTCTATAGGCGCCGATGTAGAGCGATGAACTCGCTACTGTTAATTCTCTATTGATCCTTTTGAAAACATTGTATTTGAAAGTCAGTCTTTCTGGTGTAAGCAACGAGTTCCGGTAAATATTGATTTCAAAATACACTGCTGGCTTCGAAGGTCGCAACATGATGCCTACTGAATATTTTGAAACTCGTGTAACTAAATGTAGATCCTATCTCCAGAAACAAAAGCTTTCAGTCAAATTGTTTTAAGATTAGACAGTATTTACCTTAGGAAGTAGTGGCTAATCAACTTAATACGATTATAACTGAATTTATATGATCGGCTATAGTGGGTATTATTTATTCGCTCGGCATACACCAGAGCACAAAGGACCAGGTGCGTCACTAATTGGTCCCCACCAGAGTGAGATAAATGGTATGTAGCTGCTTTTTTCAGATTATTCTGATTTATTTCTGCGTTTTCTACTGGTGGTCATAGGTTGATTATTATATAAATCCATCATTCAAGAGCATTTTCTTAGTTCCCTGGTCCTTTCCTTTAAGCGTTCGTAAAGAACTTAACTACGTCATTCATGACGTAATTTTATCATGACATAAGCCTACACGTCACGTAGTTGATTATGATGTCACTTAATTGACTGAGAATCTGAAATCCTCTATTCTCTCAACGTCCCTACTAATATAATAATATTTCTCAAGTGAGTCAGAAAACGACTACTGATAATATAGTGTACGCCCTGTTCAAAAGACCTCTAGTAATTCACAAAGGGATCAAGTGGGCTATGAATTGTGACAGCATGTAGTAATTCTTATGGAAATAAACGTGTGGGTGCTGATTGCTTGAAAGTGAATGTGATATAAGCTGAGTGCATCCAATCCTGCTCTACTGAACATCAATAGTAGCTATATACAAGGGGCTGGATAAGGAACACGGTCGGCACATTGCGCATACTGGTGCTGAGATGTGTTGCTGGTGAAGACAGCAACAATGCACACAAACAACATGCTCAAAATATGTCCCTCCTACAGTGCTCAATTTAGATGTTAGTACGGCCGGAATTATGATTCGGCAGAATGGAAAAATCTAATTTGAAATTTTCCACCAACAATTAGTTACTATACTGCTGTGCTGTCAAGACAACATTATAATGTGTAAGTTATGAATAATGTACCTGTATGTATTAATAATCAATATGTATATATATTTGGAACAGGATCTATGCACCTTACAAGCAGGCAATGTCCTAGGAATGCAGGAAAAACACGCATCACAAGTTCACAATTTATGTTTTCCAAACAGATCTTTGCTATACAGAATGTCAAAACATAGATTGAAGATTTGCAGGGATAGAACTTTATTACATCAATGTTGACTGTGGATTTGTAACCCTCTATTCGTAGAGGAATCTCAGCAGTGTCATCACTGCCTGGTTAAGATTCAATACAATTGTATTTAGTAATAACTAAGCAATCAATCCCTAATTACAGTCCTTAATGTGTTGTTGAATCATTGAATACTATCTGTAAACTATAAAACAAATGTATGGTAATTGCGATCGACATGTAATCCTAGTTGCCGAAAAGCCATTAAATGTGTCTTTGGTTTTTTGCAATAATTGTCATGCAAACATAATGTGTCGTCAGTTTCTATCTATGTTTACAAAGAAAACATCTCATGAAACCGTTGCCCTTCACAGATACCAATGAGAAAAGTATATTTCAAATTCCCACGAGATGGAACGTGTTTCTGGACAAATGGGTTAGAGTCAGCCAAAAATGTTGATTCCCTAAAACACATGACAGGAAAGTAAGTAAGTTCTGTCGGTGGGTTTGCCTAAATTCTTATTTGTATTCAACAGCTGTCACTGCAGTCCTTGGCAAGCTTAATGTAGCGTGCACTATATGGATTCAGAGATTGCAGACAACAGAGTGCCCTCTACTGATGATATTCTCACCATAATGAGACTGGGGAATGCTGTTATAAAGACAATTATCAATTCTTCTCAGAGACCACCTGGCTTTGAGGTCAAAGGACAACGGTTTTTAAAGCTAGGCGATCGAATAGTTCAGTCTGTTTTATAGAACGACCAGTGTGTTTTATCCAAAGAGATTGCCTATGGCGGTGGTCCTGCACTAAGCGATCAAGTATCATTTACGATAATTTGGTGGTCAATAAAGTGATCCAATGCACCAGCATCTTACTCGGTTCAAATTTGCAATTGAGGATTCCAGTTTATCCATTAATCATATGACGTCATAATCATCTACGTGACATGTAGGATGATGTCATAATCAACTATGTCATAAATGACGTAGTTAAGTTCGTCACTAACGCATAATTGAAGATGGACTAGGCGGTGTTGTACGAATTATGTGTCTTTACTATTTAATAAACATGATGTTGAATACTTTGAAAGCAATTTGGATAATTTAATAGTCAAATTAGTTTCGAAATATTCAACAGCTTACCTGTATAGATTTCTGGAAATTGAGCTTCATAGAGTGCAGGAATCGATTGATCCGAACACGGGCAAAATGTGTTTAGAACAGCAGTTTCAGCAACAGCACCCAGTTAAATTAGTTACAAGATATCCCACAACTTAGCTGAATAGTTTTTAGGAAATAGATAGTCACGACATTGGGGGATCGATCAATCCCAACACCGCGAAGTGTGGGTGGAGCTTAGCTAGAGATGAGCGGGACATAGCTAAAAGTGGATTCCTCCATTATCTGTATTTCGTCCTCCAAATCCAGAATAGATCCAGGAGGCTAGTTTATCAGTGATAACCTCTATTGTACATTTTTCTATGTGTGGTAATGCAATGGACCATTCCAGTTTTAGCTATGCCCCGCTCATCACTAGCTAAGCTCCACCCACACTTCGCCGTGTTGGGATTGATCGATCCCCCAATGTCGTGACGATCAATTTCCTGAAAACTATTCAGCTAGGTTGTGGAACATTTTGTAACTAATTTAACTGCCTGCTGTTGCTGCCTATGGCAGCAACAGCACCCATTCAAATTAGTTTCAAAGTATTCAACAGGATATTTATTAAATAGTAAACCCATACAATTCGTACAACAACGCATAGTCCGTCTTCAACTATGCGTGCATGCCGTATTTATCTACGTCATGTATGACGTCATAATGACGTCATTGGTTGCAATGTAATTTTATAGGTCACGTAGTTGATTATGACATCATATGATGGATGGATACAGTGGAAAGGTCCGTGATATAATCCTCTGATTTCTAAGATTGTCTTGGTAATGTTTTGCGCGAGATGGTAAGATTTAGTCGGGGATGTTAGTGCCTTCAATACGAGCGCTGTTATAGTAACTAGTCCACCCCACCCCACCCCCACCCAACACCCCCCCCCCACCCCACCCCACTCCCCCATCCCCGCCTAGACTGGAGTGATACCGGTATTGTTGAATGGCGCTGCGGTCGTTCTCCACTAGCTATGTAATTGTTGGCAGTTGGCTCGTAACGCGCATGGTATATAACATGTGATTGGAGATTATGCTGTCCAGCTATGAATGTTGGCGGAAGAATACAGTGGTATTTGCGGCGATATACATTGAACTAATTTAGAACTGCCTTTAGAACAGCTCAGCTGTTGCAGAGGCATAGCATCAGGAATACACATGTTGCGTCATACACTTATATTTTGGCCACAGAGTAATCTTTAATCATCGGATCCACAATTTCCAAAAGGACGGGAGGGTTATGTTTCCCGTGATGCAACGTGCAACAATATCGGAGGAGCTGCCGATCTGTGAGGTCAGTATTGTTCTCAGTATACAGTCTGGCAGCAGAGCCACGTACCTTGCAAAATTCGATACCTAGTTGTTTTAACAGGATTTTGCACCTTTGAGGGGTCCTAATTACAGATCTGAATGATGCCACCCTGGCATCTTTGGGGAAATCGAAAAATCCCAGATGGCGTTCAAGATGGCCGCCATAATGCGAAATTCACAATATATGCGCCCCCAGACCGACTAGGGAGATAATTCTGGTGTCTATTACCATGTTTGTGTGGTTAAGGAATCCATATTTTACACTATCCAAAAGATGGGGCTACCCAGTCAGCCATTTCCATGATGGCTGCGATAAAGGCTCCCGGGAAACTGAAATTATGCAATGTCTTGGTGTCCAGATGTTTATTCACAAATGTGTTTATGGCGGGCATCTTGGAATTCAAAATGGAAAACACTTAAAACCGAATATTTTAGTTTAGGCTTGATGTTGCATGATTATTTCTTTTGGTAAATTTAGAGTATTATGAATAGTTATGTATTCCCGTATAGTCCAGGAGCTAAAGCTAGGTCGGAATCGTGACGTAGCACACCCAGTATTCGGAAGGTCTGACACTTGCTGTGGCTTGGGGGACATGTCCCACACATTTTAAGCCCTGTTGTACAAACAAATTGTGGTAGCACTAATTAGTTATCCTGATTTCTTTGCATAGGGGGTCTAGGCTTTGGCTGTATCCACAGTGCACAACGATATAAGCATGATCGTGTCATAACTCAAAGTAATATCGTATTAGATTCACCATATATGATATTTAGACGGATATCGACCTAACATATATCGAACATACATTTTGCATGCATATACCAAAGGCGAGGGTGAAATGTGAAGGTTATATTCTATGTATGTATACTAACTCCATCATAGAATCTGTATATCCAGCTGTACCACTGTTGACAAAGCACCCAGGTAATGGTGGTTGGAATGAGACAGAGGGATGTGGTGGTAATCTGTGCGGAAAAACAAATTAAAATGAACTTAGACGCACTGCAAGAAAATTTCAAAGAGGTGTGTATGTACGTGAATAAATTGCAACAGCTGTTCAAATCCTTTAAAGTTGAGTCAAGCTCGAAATCACACCTGTTCGCATTTTGGAACTCATATATTCATATGGTAGAGCTGCTGCTTGGATTCATAACAGCTGAGAGAACAGGAGATTGGCAGGCACACCTATCTGCTACTGCTGCTATGGCGCCATATTTCTACAGCATGGACAGAACCAATTATGCAAGATGGCTGCCAATATATCTTGCGGACATGAAGATTCTTCCAAGTACACATCCCCATGTACATGAACAATTCTTGAATGGAAATCATTCCGTAAGTCGCTCAGACCATCCATTCAATCAAGTGTGGACAGATATGGCCTTAGAGCAATCGATTAATTTGGATTCCAAAAAGCGAGGTGGTATTATTGGAATAACACAAAAGCCAGGAGCTCTGGACAGGTGGTTTTTAACTAGCCACGAGAGGGCAGCCATAACAACGGTCACAAAGCAGATATGTGGGTTACAAGATAGTCACATGTTTGGAGTACATAAGGAAATGGGGACTAATCGAATGAACAGGGATGAAACCGATGTGCAGAAGATACTTTCGATGTTCTCATCAGATATAATGACCAATCCCTTTAATATTGCGGAAAACGACGACAGCGAGTGTCTTCCGCTTGTAAACATTGCAACGGGCGTGTTATTGCCTAGTGAAATCGCCAAGAGACTTGTTTCCGCCTGTGACATTGGTAAGGAGATTATGGAAAATTTTGTTCAGGAGCGGCTGGACACTAACAGGAGAAGCTTTTGGGACACGTTGCCACACTTAAAACTTAAAACATTTGCCATCCTAGCACAGAAAAAAAACCTCAAAACAAATGATGAAAAAATTCACAATGTGAGATCTGACCGCGAACTATTTGGTCGATTAATTATTGCCGCAAGGTCCAGAGATGTTGATTTAAAACTAGTGGTGACGTATGAACTGTCTGCTGTTCCACTATCATTGTCACATACGGATGGGACTCTAAGTAAGAATGTGAAAAGTGTTTTGTTAAGTGAACTAGAAAAGGAAGTAAATGTTGATGGACGGCTTCTACCTGTTGACAAGACAGGCGCAACAGCTTATGTAGTAGATGGCATGGCAATTGTGCAAATGGTTAAAACTGGAGGTACGTCTACATTTGGAGAATTGGCTGATAAATACTGGCACATCTGTACGGTTCCACTGAATCAAGAAGACTGCAACAGAGTAGATATAGTTTTTGACAGATATGATAGACTGGAATCTCTCAAAGCGGAAGAGCGGCTAAAACGTGGGTCATCAACAGCATTGGAAGTAAAGATTGCTGGAGAAAATACTCCCGTTCCAAAGCAATGGGCCAAGTACATCAGGAATCCAAGCAACAAAAGTAACCTGGTTGCATTTCTCAGCAAGCGGAGGCGTGATACTGGTCCAAATATGCTATCTGCCGACAATTGCGTCATTCTTGCTGGTGGCTTTAACGATGGAATGGATGTTGTTGTCATTTCAGCGAACAATTCGTCGTATTTGGAAGAACTTCGATCAGATCACGAGGAAGCCGATACGCGTATGATGTTGCACGCGCTACACGCTTCAAAAGACCACATGCGTGTTGTTATACAGTCTCCTGATACATACGTGGCAGTACTTAGTATATATACGTATCGTTCGCTTCACTGTTCTGAACTATGGTTCCGTACGGGCACAAAGGACAAATTGCGATACATACCAATACATACAGTTGCTCAAGTACTGGGCCCAGCGATCTGTCTGTCTTTGCCTGGGTTTCATTCTCTTACAGGTTGTGATAGCACTAGTGCATTATTTGGAGTCGTTAAGAGAAAAGCATTCAATCTCTTAAAGTCATCTGAATGTCATCAGCTTAGCTTAGCCCAACTCGGCGAACATGTTGACTTATCACCGAATACTGCAATTCTATGTGAGAAATTTGTCTGTGAGTTGTATACCACCAGGGATGTGGGAAAGACAGCTGATGAAACCCGTTATTGGCTCTTTTGTCAAAAGAGACAAAGAAATGAAAATCTTCCACCTACATCGAATAGTCTAAAGCATCACACCGAAAGGGCCAATTTTCAAGCTCTTGTTTGGAGACGTTCATTGCAAGCTGTTCAGAATCTTCCATCTCCAAATGGACATGGCTGGAGTATAGTGGATGGTCTACTCAAGCCTGTTCTAATGTCAAAGGATCCTGCCCCATTTGGATTAATTGAACTCACATCATGTAGAATGTCAAAAGTCTGCCTGCAAAAGAACAGATCTCTGTCAATGCAAGGCTAACAATCTACTCTGCACTGAAGCATGCCTTTGTATGGGAGGTGAAATGTGTGACAATGTTCAGCATACAATTGTCGAAGATGACTCTGACACGGATGAGTAACATTCTCTCATTTGCTCACGTGATACATATGTCATGCCAGCTTGTGTAGACATGCACTGCATGTCAATTAAAAGTTTAATTATGAAAAATGTAGAAAACATGGGCATTGTTGTAGCTACGGTATTGCTAGTCACAAGAAGACCTAAGTGCCCCAATATGTACAAATCAACATACGGGTGTCTTAAACGAGGTTGAGTATGTAGAAATCTGCGATATACGATCACTCCTTTCCATTTTGGTTAAGATTGTATTGATATAACCTGCGCTTAAGTTTGTGAAAAATTTACCATTGTGAAAATTGTTTGAGAGCTACATTCAACACCTATTGTAAATGGGCTTCTCACGGGTTAGTGATACCACAATTTTCTTGTACAACACGGCTCAGAATATACCCAAGACATCGGTCTAGCATAATATAGAGACAAACCTTCTGAATACTATGTGTGCTACGAAACCATTCTTCTAGACCCCTTTTGAAAATTGGCTCCCGGACTAGTAACACAGATGTGTTAGTACTAGTTGTGCATTCGCGGTTTGGCACCTTTTCCTGCTCAAAATACGGGAAATAGGTCACCCGATGGATATGGTTGTATAAATTTGAAGAGAAACTTTATAATAAAGTGTTGTATATTGTCACTAAATGTTTGTTTTCTCATACGCGCATCTTTATTGACTAAAGTGTAATGTAGGAAACCGATTACATCCACTCCCCCTCGCCCACATCCATAAATTCTGGGCATTCCAGTAATTGTAAGAATTTTACAATAATACATGGGCGGGTAATTTTCAAAACTGTTACCAAGAGTAAATAAAAAACATATTTTTGCAAAAGCACCACTTATAAGTGTAAAAAACGCTTAAATTGTCGTGTGCTCGCAGAATTAAAACAAATGTACATGTGATTACGCAAGCCGTAAGTCAGCAACATTTGAAATCCTAAATTCAATCTATCACCGTAAAAAAATAAATAAATAAATAAATAAAATTATTTTGATCTCTGACTTGTAAAGCATTATTATTATTATTATTATTATTATTATTATTATTATTATTATTATTATTATTATTATTATTATTATTATACAGAATAAGGTAATTGTAGACTATAGCAAAATGATTGAATGCTATTTCAAGTGTGAGGTTAAGGATAAGGAACTCACTTCTGCTAGGCCTGAACGCATACATAAGATCATAGACTCGAGTAAACTCAGAGGTGATGACCTATATATGGACCTTCAAATGCAATTAAATGGAAACCCCGCTCTGACTATCAGCTGCCACCGCAATTGCGTTTCATCGTATACTTCATTGTATCACATCAATCGTTATTTGAAAAGGCATTCCTCTACTTCACCTCAATCAAGTGAAGCACTACCAGCAAAGTGAACTTGTAGGTCTGAACTACCAACCTTTAACTTTCTGACTAACTGTATTTTCTCTGGTGAAATATGAGTAACGGCCGCAGACCCGCGATCGTTGACGAAAATGTGTCTGTGTAAGACAGCAGATCGTGGGCTGGATGAGAAAATATTCAAAGAGTCTATACTAGATGTCGGCAAAAAACGAAGTGAAGACTGGGCTAATCATGTCCAAATCCGACTTCGGGGTGCTGTAAGTGACTTACACGCTGCCGATGTCCACTATCATAAAGATTGTCAGATTAGATTCATGTCAACTGAGTACATTCAGAGAGCTAAGGGTAAACCTGAGCCCTCGAACGATGACACCACACTTCAAACTGTAATAGACACAATGTGCTCCGATGTCACACACATATGGTCATCAGTTGAAATCTTCTAAGCCTATCAAACAAAGGGTGGTACATTTTTCTCTCGTCGGAATCGTGTGCATATGTTATCTGAATACTTTGACAATGCTTGTCTTATCAGCAAATGCTGTCGCAAATATTCTTATCTTTCGCTGCAAAGCCATATGTGTTATTAAAATAGTAGATGACGATGAATCAAGTTATTCAATGAAGAGTCTCCTCGCCAATATCACAGAAACCCCCAATTTAACTTTGCCAGCAATTCTGATAGAAAACATTGTTAGAAGTTTGTTAAAAAAACCCAGCCAACATCTCTCCAAATAGCTCTTGGCATTTTTGTTAGAGAAAAAAACTTAATTGATTGTTTGCATGACTTTGGTGTGACATATTCAAAAGACGAGGTTTTAAGATTCAAAGCTTCTGCTGCAAAAGTAGCAGCCAGGAAGTCTGAGCTTAGAGGAGTTTCGGATTTCCAGTATTGATCTTGTTCAAGCGGTGGCAGGCACCTCCGATGCTAATATTTCGTCACAGAATGACCTTAAATCAACATATGCCCTTGCTTTGCTCTTGACACAACCACAACGTAATCTAGAAGCATGCATGGACAAGGGAAATGAAACGATTATCAGCCTGAAGAAAGGTGAAATGAAAGATGAGGTGATGCCAGACATACCAATTCCAATACTGCAATGGTCCAACACAACGAATATGTCAATTGATAAACACAGACTTTAAAGTTTTAGCAGAGCAAACAATGTCTCGAGCCAGAGCTACTAGATGTTTAGATCTTGAATTCATGGAATGCGTGGTAAGTGATTTTGCAATACAATAATATGGTGGATTCAACACCAGGATTTTAAGAGAACAATTACACGGTGTTAAACCTACATCCAAGGTTGTGTATAGTCCACTATTAGATATGGTGCCATAAGATCCAAACACAATGATGACCGCTATGGTTGAGGCTCAGAGACTTACACAATGGACTGGACAACTTTATACAGTGTTTACCGCGGACAAACAACTCTATCGTGTAATGGTTGTCATTATGTGGCTATATCCAGAGCGGTACTCTACTTTCATTCCAAGACTCGGTGGTATGCATTTCCTGATGAGCTTGGTTGGTGGTGTAGGTTCGTTAATGGGAAATAGCGGATTTGAAGATATTCTGAAAGTAGCTTTTGGAAGAGTACAATGCACGTTGATTGGAAAGAACTTCTAGAAGAATACGAGAGCCCTCAGAATGGTAACTGAAGAGTTGTTGCGTGAAACCATACATAGTATGACACATACGATGACCTCCTGTTCACGTTGGAGGACACTGCTAAGGCTAGCAGAACATCAAAACTTTTGGATAGACTGTCTAATCAAACCAATGTTTCTGATAATGAACTTTGTTAGAGCAGAACGGGAGGCTGATTGGGCACTACATCTCTTAACAGTCTCAGCAGTGATGCCTTATTTCTTTGCTGCAGGGCATATACACTATGCCAGATACGGATTGTATTACCTGAGATCGATGGAAAACCTCCCGACTGAAATCTTATCCAAATTCATGAAGGGTCAGCATGTTATGCGCCATAAGCCAGCAATATGGGATGGCATGTGGTCTGAGATGCTCATTGAAACCACATTTATGCGATATGGGCATGGTCATGGAGGGATTGTGGGTATCACTCTTAACACATCGGCATTGAAGCGATGGGCACTGAGCCTTCATATCTGCAGCCGTCTCATCAATGATATATCAGAGATGAGAGATAAGGACGTTGCATCGCAGGTTCTGATTCACAAGGAGGAAATGGAATCTCGAATAGTCTCAGATTCCAAAGACAGAGAGAAAATCAGAGAGAAGGTAAAAATCTGCATTGACCCACTAAACATAGATGGGCATCCTTGAAACAGCATCAATATTGTAACAGGAATAATCTCTTGTGAAAACGTAAATGCAGACAAAGCAATGGCGATAGGCACATAACAGATGTTGGCATATGAAGCAAATTTGCCAGGTGTCCATATTATTCTACCCAAAAATGGTGTAACTATGGCTGAGAACAGGAAAAGTGTGAAGATTGGTTCTGCTGCCTCATTCGATACGGAATTCATATATTCAAGAGTCATGGGCTTGCAAAATTCATGTGAATTAGACATGGAGAACATATTTTCCACGAACTGTCTCCAGTACCAACATCCATGTTTAATGACGATGGTGATATGCGAGTAACTAAAACAAAATCTACATTGAAAAAGAAACTTCAGGTTGAACACTCAGCTCGAACATTATGTCAGCCAGATGTCCTAATTGTAGATGGATGTGCAATTGTATGGATCATTCACTGGCCAACACACGACATGGTCCAGGACTTTATTAATGTGTTCTTAGGCTATATTAGCAACAAACTTAATCAAACTGATGTATATCTTATCTTTGATAGTTATTACGACTACAGCATTAAGAGTGCAACCAGGAGTTCCAGTGCAAGTCAGCAGGTGAGTAGAAGACATAAGCTCACACTAGATACCCATCTTCCTTCTCACAAAGTTGTTTATAATAGAGCAAAGAATGAAGTCCAGATGATTGACCTTATTTGCTCCCAACTTCTAGATGTATCAATAAAGCTACATGCTACTAGCGCTGCATCTAGCCACAGACTCTTAATTACAGGATCCAACCCTATCCCACGGCAGGTTCGGATGGGACTATTGCTGAAAAGGGATGGCATGTGGACAGCACATGAAGAGGCAGATGTCATCATTGTATAGCAAATGATGACTATAGCAATAAATGCGTTTATCCTCCTTATGTATATGTACCACAAGCAGAACTTGACATGTAGTTTTGTATGGAAGCAACCAGTCTACAAACAGCTCTTGTGGATATAGCTTCTATAGTTCAAAAGCATGCTCCAATCATTCCTTATGTCTTGGCAGATCATGCACTATCAGGATGTGACACTGTTGCTTACATGTTTGGAATTGGAAAAGCCACTGTGCTGTAAGTATTAATGAAAGGGTGCAAACTTGAAAGCATTGGTGAAACTGGAGCAGACATTAAAGACGCTATAGACAAGGCCACATCATTCGTAGCAATGTGTTATGGAAGGAAGGTCCGAGAAAGTATGTCCAAGGCTTTCTATCAAACATCGAAAAGTTGCAAACCGAATTGCCACACATACCCCAAACCTGAGATCACTTCCACCAACATCAGAGGCGTTCATTGAGAATGTCAACCGTATTCATCTGCAGATTGTTATTTGGATGGCAGAATTAGAAGTGGGGGGGTGGGGGGGAGGGGGGCACCGAATCTTGATGTTCGAAATTATGGATGGCTCAGCGATGATAGCTCAACGTCTCTTATACCAGTGACCGTGCCATCTAATGTACAAGCTGCACCACTTGAAATTCTAAAGATGATTAGATGTGGGTGCAGCACTGATAGGTCATGTGGAGCAGGGAAGTGTTGTTGTTACAATCGTAAACTTTCCTGTACTGTCTTCTGTGGATGTTCCAAAGATGAATTGACATGTCTCAACCCATACACAAAGTTTACTACACAAGAAGAGGACAATCAACCAGAAGATGAAGATGAATAACTGTGTATCAGTCTAATATTGTGATCGATGTTAGACGAATATTATTGCAGTTACACCATATAGCTTGCGGCTTTGCCAATGTAAGGGCATTTTCGGAGGATATTATCCAAAACAGAAACATTAATTCATCAGTGGACTCTATGTACTGGGCTGAAAATTAATTTTGCACTTATATGATCAGTTTTAATTTCTTGTAATTTAATTTACACTTGATAATGGTACATGACAAATTTAAGCCATTTTCATTGGTTTGGAGTGTGAAGATTCTTGTACTTAGACAAATAAATGCGGCGACGCAAAGTATTCCTTTAAAATTGGTTGGAGTAGGATGCAGCCCTGATAAAGAAACTGCCTTCATGAGTTAGTTTATGTAAAACGCAAATTCACTGACATAAAATAGTTATAGACATCAGATTTATCAATCTATCTCATCTGGAAGCCAAAATATTGCAGAATTTCAGTTTTCACAGTAGCCATTATGGCAGCCATCTCGGATATGACTGATTGAGTAATTTCATATCTCACAGATGTAAAATATGGATGCATTGATCCCAAGAACCTGGTCATAGACACTGGTGTTATCATCCTAGCTGGTCTGGGGGCCACAATATAGTGAGTTAAATATTATGGCGGCCATCTTGGCCGCCATCTTGAATTTCTCAATTTCCCCAAAGATGTCAGAGTGGCATCATTCAGATCTGTAACTAGGACCCATCAAAGGTACAAAATCAAGTGAAAACAACTAGATATCGCGTTTTGCAAGGTTCAGCTAAAAATCAGGTTTTGGCAACCACACTAACATGGGTAGACGCGATTTTGAAGTCGCTCATGAAGAGATTCTCATTCTTATTCTTTGACTGTTATGCTGTTGTATATGCGACGATATCCTTTCTAATTCAAAAGGCAGAGGAAAATACAGAAGTGTGTCGAGGTGACAAAATGTAAATGAGCGGGATAGACAGAGACTGGCATGCGGAGGGGGGGGGGGGGGGGGGGGGCAATAATATACTTAAATGCAGGTCTTTCGCCCAATCCTAACTCCCTCATTTCGAGCCACACAATATCAAAGGAAACGAATATTTATGGATTTTGCATCATAAACTGGAGAAATGCATCAGGCAACTAGTACTTATTGGTTTTGCAAGTGAGTGTAAAGTCGTGTGTGCCATTGACATAGAGTTATCGCAAGCATTTTAATCTGTGAACATGTTCGGTTATGCCATCGTACACTTCAATTCGGATTGTCTAATTTTGAGCTATTGGTCAAACCTTATTAGCAAAATATGAGACTTAGCGACGACTAATCGCTTTAACTGAGTTACAGTCAGAAAGATTACGTAATGTTATACAATACATTTATAAATGAAACATTGTTCTCCATAATTCTTATGGGAAAATTCTACATTTACAGATCACGAGAAGATTATTTTTTTAATATACCAATGGTATGACAGTCTGTCCAGTTTGAAAATTGTCTAAAACAGTCTTCTGTCATGTTCTGCAAAGGGGCGTGTCTCAAGAACAGCGTAGAACCCATTTTGACCAGCTTGCGTGTCACATGCTTAGAAGAACCAGCTAACAAAGACCACACACATTTATATATCATATCCCATTTCCCTTTTCAGTCCGTGATAGTTTGGGTGACTTATGCATGAACACGTCTCAGAAAGCGTTATTTTAAGACCTTTGGTAGACATCCATGTCTGTGCTATCATATTTTATTGCCAGTTTCCGTTATATGTATGGCTACGTGCTAGCGTGGATATGAGTCATTAAAGGCGCAGTCTCGAATCTTGATTTTGATTCAGATCTATGCAAAGTGCGATCTATATTGTCATTTCTTTGGCTATTGAACGCGTGACATTCTACCCCGCGCTGCTAATGGTCAATGTCTAGATGGTCCAAGAACGAGTCCAATCCGCTCGTCTCTATTTCACATCCATAAATATGTCGATTAGTCCCATACATCGATAAACGGGTACGTATTTATGAAAGGTACTTATGCGCGAAAAATCCCTAAATAGGGAGTAGGTCCAAATAACACCCAAGTCTATCTTCAGATAACTATTATTCAGCCGCCTCTTCGTGAGTACGACGTAGTCGGTCTTCTGAATAAGTACAAAGGGTTAGGCAGGCGCGTAGTTGCCCCTGAGTGCAGCCCATGGTTTCCAATTTGATGGTGTTGTATTTTTATAGACTGAATGCTGAGAAACGGAGCAAAGTATTTATTATACCCCGTAATGGAAACCTACATCACAATGTGTAATTAATTGTACCTTGAAGAATAGCCATTTCGCTATTTAACATTTGCTATTTGAGTTCGGATTAAATTCATTTTGGTTCTAAATAAAGCAATAGCTGAAGACACCAACAACCCAACGAGAGTTGATCACTGTTCACAGTTAATGGATAAGTTCATGTTTAGCTATGCCCCACCCATCTCTAGCTAAGCTCCGCCCACGCTTTGCCCGTGTTGGGATCCATGGAAATCCCAAACTCCCTGAATCTTAATTTCCAGAAAACTATACAGATAAGCCGTGGCCGCAACAACACCCAATCAAATTAGTTTCAAACTATTCAACAGCACGTTTATAATAGTAAAGCTCTGCAATTCGTACAGCCTGGCGGACGATTACGCATTTAAGATGGGCGAAATCGAGCCATTCCTGACGTAATAGATTATGACGTCGGCCTAGATGGCACCTCGTTGATTATGATGTCATATGATTGATTGAGAAACTGAATCATCCATTGTCACATTTTATCGATGTAGTATGTGATAGAGATTCTAAAACTATTCACTTTCAGGTGTACCCCTATATTTATATCGCAGAAATGCGCGTTTTAGCCTCACTAGAGTGTTCTTTCATGTTGTCTCCTTAAATGAAAGACTGTGATGGCATGTAGGTATATAAGTCATTCTTTATCATGCCATAAATATCATGTTGAATATGTCGAGGCTATGGCCGCAGCAACTTCCAGTCAAATTAGTTACACATTATACAACAGAGCACCTCAACTGACAAAATAAATTGTAACGGTCATTGTTTTTCTTATTGTTGAATATAATTCATGTCACCCTTGTTGTAGCAACGAAATGCATCAACATTTAGCTAACAAAACCCAACTTCTCTATGATAAAAAATCTTAAAATGCCATGCACACTTGGATGCATATTGTGCCATCTTCGTATAAAATGGGCGTTTCCTGCATCATTATTCAGAGCTAGTCTGACCTGAACCTAGCTTGGGCGATGAAGTACATCTATATCTTAAGAATTGTCAAGGCGCAAGAAAATGAGACTGAACTGTCTTCATGTAGATACTTGGGACTAAATCATTCGGTTAAGATGCAACTTGATCTTTATATATGGGTAATCACCTCAGCCATACTCTCCCTCTTATTGTCAAGATTGAAAACATGAATGTTTCTGTCATATTTTCACCGACATCGGTTTTAAAGTGATTTATTGATATGTTCGTTTTTCTCCTGATGCATATCTACGTAGCCAATTCTAAATTCAGTTTATAAAGCTGACCCCGGATTCATTGATAAGTGTTACTGGCAAATGAGACCATTTCGTATAGTTACACCAGTAATGTAATTTACGCGAATCGAAGGAAATCTAACGGAATCTACAGAAATCAAATATAGAAGGGCATTTGAAGGCCGATTATGAATGAGTATCATGTTTAGATTAGCTAACCATATCAAATCTCAATTGCCAACTTCTGTTTTATCACTTTACTTTGACAGCTAAATATAGTAACTGGTTTTAATTTCGGAAAACGGCGTGTCATAAACATCAGTTAAACTCAATTCCACAACGTCGTACAGTACAGTGAGGAAAGCGTTTATTTTCTGTATCGCCAAGTACCTAGAATAATAAGATATTCGGTTATTCATTGTCTTGTAAATTCAGAGGTTATGATAAAAAGCAATCCATCAACGGGTGTTACCATTCATATGCACTGTCATAAATAAGCTTGGTCATCGACATATAATCAAACATGGGTGACGTTACCTCTTTACCACTCAAGCCGGCCAAATGCAGCTTCTGTAGCGGTCTTGAGAAATGTGCACTTACAGGCTAAGAGAAGACATATTTTGACAATTTAGTATTGGAAGGACGGGCTCGATAACGTTTTCGAATGTACATTTTCTATGAGAAAATTCTGGCTCTATCTGCATATGTTTTCAGGACGTCTATTCAACTGGGCTACGGACCATCTGTCATTGTGCCCACCATTGAGCGCATCTTCACCGTCGTTCTGTCTTCTATCATCTTCCCTCCCTCAATTCAATAGCTGCTGAATTCCGGATGGGTACATACTATAGTACTGCCAAAACCATGTCTACCGTATATGTCTGTGCTAGCGTCAGTCAGGATATTTCTACAATATACGTCTGTGCTAGCGTCAGTCAGGACATTTCTACCATATATGTCTGTGCTAGCGTCAGTCAGGACATTTCTACCATATATGGCTGTGCTAGCATCAGTCAGGACATTTCTACAATATACAATATATGTCTGTGCTAGCGTCAGTCAGGACATTTCTACAATATACGTCTGTGCTAGCGTCAGTCAGGATATTTCTACCATATATGTCTGTGCTAGCGTCAATCAAGGCATTTCTACCATATATGTCTGCGCTAGTGTCATTCAGGACATTTCTACCATATATGTCCGTGCTAGCGTCAGTCAGGACATTTCTACCATATACGTCTGCGCTAGCGTCAGTCAGGACATTTCTACCATATACGTCTGCGCTAGCGTCAGTCAGGACATGTCTACCATATATGTCTGTGCTAGTGTCAGTCGGGACATTTCTACCGTATATGTCGGTGCTAGCGTCAGTCAGGACATTTCTACCGTATACGTCTGTGCTAGCGTCAGTCAGGGCATTTCTACCATATACGTCTGTGATAGCGTCAGTCAGGACATTTCTACCATATATGTCTGTGCTAGCGTCAGTCAAGACATTTCTACCATATACGTCTGTGCTAGCGTCAGTCAGGACATTTCTACCATATACGTCTGTGCTGTAACATTGACATGTATTGTGATGATACGACTATGCACTGTAATTTTGACAGTTTGCCAAAGATAAAAGAACAACTAACTTATGATATGGCTTTGATACAGAATTGGTGTCAAAATAATAAAATGGTTGTAAATACGGAGAAAACTAAACTATTAATCATAAGCAGTGCAAACAAACGAAAGCAGATTAACCATGAAGAAATGAAGATAACGATGTATAATGGCGAGTTAGAAATAGTAAATGAAGCAAAACTTTTAGGCTTATATATTAATGACAACCTTTCATGGCAACAGCACATTAGCAAAATTTGTAACAAGATCGCTTCACTTATTTATATGCTAAAGAAAAATAAGAAATATATGAATGTTGGAGAACGAAACCTGTTTTATAAGGCATATATCCTTTCCCATATAGATTACTGTTGTCTTGTGTATTATGCCGGTACTCCTACATTGCTAAATAAGCTTGAAAAATTACAAAAAAGTGCAGCTAGAATAATATTAGAAGTACCCTATAGGACCCCATCACAAGAAATGTACGAAACATTGAACTGGACAACATTAACTCGGAGAATGTCAATTAAGACCAATATCATGACATATAAATCATTAAACGGCCTTGCGCCTATCTACATGAAAGACATGTTTACGTTGGTAGAAGACACGCATTCTCGACATTTACGGTCAAAGACGAACAGTCTATTAAAGCCTCCAAAAATAAGAACAGATTACGGGAGGTACAGTTTCACATACATGGCAACGCAAATGTGGAATTCTGTACCAATAAATACTAAGCATTCGTCAACACTTAGGTCATTCACATCAAACATACAAGATAGATGAACATCTAATAATAATAATAAAAATAATAATAATAATAATAATAATAATAATAATAATAATAATAATAATCTGTTCTTCTTCGTTTCATTGCCACATCTGCCTTGGAGACAAAGTTTTGGTCATCTGAAGAGACGAAAACGCTTTGGGATTCACAATGGTCTTAGACACGTGCCAGGCTTTCCTTTGGGACAATTATAATACGATAATTAAGGGCTAGGATGAAAAAAAAAAAAGAAAAAAGAAATGACTTACTATTACAATCGCTACTACTACTACTACTACTACTACTACTACTACTACTACTACTACTACTACTACTACTACTACTACTACTACTGCTACTGCTACTGCTACTACTGCTACTGCTGCTACTACCACCGCTGCCGGCGCCGCTGCCGCCGCCGCCAAACGCCGCCGCCGCTGTTGCTGCTGCTACTACTACCACTGCTGCTACTACTGCTACTACTGCTACTACTACTACTACTACTACTACTACTACTACTACTCCTACTACTACTACTACTACTACTACTACTACTACTACTACTACTACCGAATCATAGAATTATGAATATTACACACATGTAATTATTACTGTACTGCAAATACTCTACCACCACAGTCGTTATGTACATTTATATAAAGTGAACTTGAACATGTATGATTTAATAAATATTCTGTTTAATATTTTGGGGCTAATATGGCTGGAGGCAGATGCTGCCTTAGGTAGCTACAGCGTCCGGTCAAATTAGTTTCCCAAAATATTTTTTAACAGCTTACCTGTTACCTTGAAGAGACTCGCAACTAGTATAAGTCTGCCTGTCTACCTCCCTACATGTTTGCCTGCCTGCCTGCCTTACTGTATGCCTGCCTGCCCGCCCGCCTGCGTGTCTCAGCGAGTGCGTGCATGCGTACGTGTAAGTGCAATTATTGTACACATGTCTGTTTGTACATACCTGGCGTGTATATAATTATATATTATTGTACATAGTGTATAAATGTTTTTGAGGGCCTCGGGAACATCAGGCCACTGACGATGTACCCTCGTGAAATAAAGATTATTATTATTATTATTATTATTATTATTATTATTATTATTATTATTATTATTATTATTATTATTAGCGTCAGTCAGGACATTTCTACCATATACGTCTGTGCTAGCGTCAGTCAGGTCATTTCTACCATATACGTCTGTGCTAGCGTCAGTCAGGACGAACACATGTTGATTGACATATTAATCATCGTACTGGATTAGGTTATTTTTAGCTTACAGAACATTACAGGAGTCAGTACCAATTCAAATTTACTAAGCGAATACAGCATATTTCTCACCAAGACAGAAATAATATTTGGAATATTTTGAAACTAATATGAGTGGATGTTGTTGCTAATTTTCAATACCGTCGTCAAATGCATGGGTGGTTTCTCTACGAATTGTCTCTAAGAGTTGACAGTGCACGGAATTAAATGCAGCCATTGATGAGAGATTGCATGCACTGGACCCATTAATTACTCAGGATTTGCTGGATTCCTTTCTTCGGACCAAGATAAATGTTCGAATCATGAGTTGAGTAAATAGCATCCCTTATGTTAACAGTCAAATCTGAGCAATATTTTGGATAAAACCAGCCTGAACATACATTCTCCTATGGAGACGCTGATAGTGACGGTAATAGAGGAGGAAAGTGGCTTTAGATAAGCAGTGAGAACTACATAAATCCATTAGCACCTGCCGCTTGAGTTTACTTTTAAGTGTTTGACTATATTGGCTGAGATCAGTTGAGAACATGGTTTGGAAACGGTTTGTCTGCAGGCCCTATACCGCATTTACGTTACAATAAAAGATCACGCCCAACAATAAACTATTTTCAGAAATCACAAATTAGTTTTCGCCCAATATTGCTTATATTAACCTAGGAGAATTAAGCCTTTAATGGCTAAATTTTAGTTTAATAAATCAGAATATTTGTCCTTTTGTAGGCCGATAGAAGACTATTTTTGAAAATTCACTAATGGAATGACTGGCTCCGTTACCTAACCAGTCATTCCAGTGATACATTTTCAAAACATTCATCAAGACCCTTACAGTTTTGCCGAGGTCGTCATGAGAAACAGACCACGCATTACGTTTCGGGTTTATTGATATGAAGTCATGTTATAAATACAATTCATGTATGTTAATCCCATCAGTAGCGTTGTTCCAATGTTTCTCCCAAACACGCCAGATTAATAATTCATTATTTTGGAATCACTACAATGCGAATGTTGTGATGGTAATCGAAAACTCATTAAATAAAATGAGACATTAAATTTTAACTACGACAATGCAATGGGAAGCGATGGCATGTTGATCGAATTGTTTTCTGCAATGGACAGTTCCCGTTTATCCATCCATCATATGACATCATATTACGTCATAACCAACTACGTGAGGTGTATGATGACGTCATAATCAATTACCGCCTGAATGACTCGATTTAGTCCGTCGTAAACCCTTAATAGCCCGACACGATGTACGAATTGTATCGCCTTACTATTTAATAAGCTTTCTGTTAAATATTTTAAAACTAATTTGCCTGGATGCTGTTGCTTCCTATGGCAGCAACGGCATCCAGACAAATTAGTTTTAAAATATTTAACAGGAAATTGATAGCCAGGGAGTTCAGGGATTCATCGATCCCAACACGAGCTAGGTGTGGGTGGAGCATAACTAGAGATGGGCGGGGCATAGCTAAAACTAGAACTGTCCATTGTTAGCGCGTGTATACGCGTGGGCGCGTATGAATGTTGTGCCAAACAAATAAGTACCGGTAGCTGTGCCACACGCGGGTTCAGTCGTATCAAGGCAGCGTGATTGATGTTCCACTCTCTTGAAAGCACTTGTCTGAGGATTCAAAATGAAAAGGTAGATAAGATTAGAAACATGATCTGTCATTCTAATTTCTATTATGCCTGAAATCGAACGTAGTGACAAACGTGAAGCTTAATCACAAATGGCATGTAATATGTTAGAGTGAGAGAATTTTGAGAACTTTATAGTTAGTGTCAATGACGATTATTATCAGTTAAGCCTCAACACGATTGATGGTTCCAGTTATTCACCACGGCTGTCAGTCTGTTAATTAATAATTTCAAGTCACAGTTGACACCCCCATTTTATAATTTCAAAGCACTTATTCCGGGAAAGTGTGAGATATGTACTAACCCTTTAATGACTAAATTTGGTCCAAAAAAAATCAAAATATGTCCTTATTGATTGTCTATTTGCAGGTCAATAGAAGAGGTCATTTGATGTATTGTCTCGGTAAACAGTGGAATTGCTAGCTCGGTTACGAGCCAGTCATTCCAGTGATAAATTCTCAAAAAATAGTCTTCACTCGGCAACAACAACAACAACAACAACAACAACTATAACAACAACAAAAACAGCAGCAGCAGCAGCAACAATAACAACAACAACAACAACAACAGCAACAATACTACCAACATCAACACCAACACCACCGTGTTAGAATCTATTTGAAAAACTGAAACATGAATTCCCAAAATAAAATTTTCAAGGTAGCTACACAGGTAAGCTGTTGAATATGCTAATATAATTTGACGTAAGAACTTGATGCATATGACATCTCAGTCCAATTAGTTTCAAAACCATCAACTGAATATTTGTTAAATTTTTAATTCTTCTCAAGCGTACTACCACATTCCCGCCGGCCCTACACCATTTTATTGTAACCTATATTGGTCATGATATCAGATATTTGAACGTTCATTTTTGTAAGATAGTCAACGAAATACCATAGTAACGGTTGAAAGAGTACGTCCACCACCACCACCACCAACACCACTGCCGCCGCCGCCGCCACCGCCGCCGCCGCCTCCGCCGACACCAACAGCGCCATCAACAGCAACACCACCAACAACACCACCAGTACGACCTCCACCAACACCATCACCAACACTAACATCATCAACGCCACCACCACCACCAACACCACCAACGCCAAAAACACCACCAACACCAACCATCAACGTCAACACATCAACACCACCAATACCACCAACATCAACATCACCAACACCAACAGCACCAACACAAACAACAACAACAACAACAACAGCAGCAACAACAACAGCACCAACAGCAACAGTACCACCAACATCAACACCAACACCACCGTGTTAGAATCGATTTGAAAAACTGAAACATGAATTCCCAAAATAAAAATTTCAAAGTAGCTACACAGGTAAGCTGTTGAACATGCTAATATAATTTGACGTAAGCTCTTGATGCATATGACATATCAGTCCAAATAGTTTCAAAACCATCAACTGAATATTTGTTAAATTTTTAATTCTTCTCAAGCGTACTACCACATTCCCGCCGGCCCTACACCATTTTATTATGACATCCGGTAACAAGGAACCTATATTGGTCATGATATCAGATACTTGAGCGACAGATAGGATCCCTTTATTGGATCAGAATAACATCGTGAACATCTGTGGGTGGAAATGCTTATTTTGATAACATGAAAACTAGACATCCATACGTGCGTTATCCATGCTTAGCATCAGCTTTCATCACAGCTCTGGCTTCGCAGTATAGGATGAAATTGCAATATTACATTGTATTGAATTCCATAGGAGTGTCAGTCTCGATTGGCCATTTAGTTTCTGCATATCTATCCATTTGGAATCTCTTTTCTAACATTGCCACGGTATCCAGCCATATACTACCAGCATTATTTACACGTTTCCATCGTGCATTCTACGTTACTGGGGATTGGATTCCATAGTAGGATCTGTTTCGATTTCTTGTTTAGATTCCCCATGTTAATTCATGTGGAACCTCTTTTTACATTTCACTGGCTAGTGATCGACTGATATTCTATCCTTACTGCTATTCTCTAAAATCGAATGTCTAGCTGTTGGAAAAGGCCTGTCGAAGAAAGCCTTCTCAATTATGCAATTTTATCTTAATATAAGTGCCGTGAATTTGGATGTATTTGTTTCTTTAGTTTGTTAATTTATGATATCATCGACTGCATTCCGTGTCACATGTGCAATCTGAAATCATCAACATTGCTGAAAGTCATTTCACTGAATACGTAACTGAAACGTCGCACATTGCAAATATTCTCCGTAACCAATATTAGATATATGCATTTAAATGGCACGCAATTAAATTGAGCTATTGCCTTAGAAAGCGTTAGACTAGATATTAAAGAGCGTTTTGACACGCTGACGTTAAATTCTACAGCCTTATTCGGAAGGAAGATAGATTATCATTTTGAAAGTATCGTTGGTGTAAGCTGTTGTTGCCTTGATCGTACAACAGAAAACGTTTTAAAAGAAAACATCAACTCAGCCTATCATTCGAAACAAAATTGAACAATTAGTGAGCACATGATACGTGCCAAGAACTGACAATTAGTTCGGAATCTATACAAGCGAATACCAATTATCTGATGAAACCCTTCAATAAAGCAACTAGAAATTATTGGGAAATAGTTGTGATCCGTGGCAACGAGTCAGGAAATCTAGAAAGAAACCTTTGTCTATCTTGAGACTGATAGAAGAATGGGCGAACAATCAATTCTACCGGAAGGTGCCTTAATTTTAAGTTACTTATCATTAGCACCGGGAAATAAGACAAATAGAATAGCAACCTCTGGTCTAACCTGGTGTGATACGAAACTGCGCTGTGTGTTAACCCTTTAAACACTGAATTCCCAGAATATATATTTCATGGTAGCTCTTCATATAAGAAGTTGTAAATTTTGAAACGAATTTGACATGAACCTATTGCTGCCATAAGCAGCATCACCTCCCAGTCAAATTAGTTTCAAAATATTCAACTGAATACTTATATTAAATTGTATTTGTTTCATTACTGTACTCAGCGGCTGTAATGGTAGAAACATCCTCCAGCTGCAATCAGTCCTTCTCCGCTTTTGACCACTGTGTCTTGTCCTCATGCAAAATCTTTAGCTTCCTCATGTCCATTCTGGATCTGAGTGTATCGATTACAGCTTTCTTGAGGTCACCTCGCAGGGCACTTAGCATATTTATGCAAGGATATCCTTTCCTGTCTTTATATTTGCTGGCTCCCAGTAGGGCGTGTGTCTTCTGGCATCCTTAGCACATGGTCAAACATGGACTATCTTTGCTAGCCGATTTTAACGAACAGCGGCGACGTATTACACGTCTTGTATTTGTGCATCGTTGGAAATTATGCTGCCTGGCCGCCAATGTCCAGTGATGGTTCGTAGGTGTCTCCGGTGGCAGGCATCAGGTGTGTCTAGAGCTGTCGTTGGAGCTGCCCAGCTGTTACAGTTATACAGTATCAAGGATATGCAAATTGCGTTGTGTAGACGTAGTCTTTTTGTCAAGGGCATCTTTGACCTACGAATCCATAGCTTCCAAAGGGACTGGAAAGCTATATTCTCCTAGACGCAGCGGGCGGAAATGTCAGCAGTACTGCAGTGCATTGAGCCCAGGATTTTATTTTTCCTCCATGGATCGCCGCTACGGATCGTCATTGGCGTAGTACAGTTAGGATCTTTGAGCGTTCAATTGCATCCCAGGCATATGGTATGTTAAGCCACTGCAGCTGCGCTTAGGGATGTATGGACACAACTACCATGCTATAACATCTCTATAGCAGTCGAGAAAACTGCATAACCCCGTACCCACACACACACACACGCACGTACGCACGCATGCACGCACGCACGCACGCGCACACACACGAACGCACGAACGCACGAACGCACGACAGTGCGAACAACCCCACGCATGTAGGTATGTTCTATAGATTTACAACGCCCCAGTCTCAGAACAGGCAGTAATATCATCGGTTGATTTATTGCATGGTGGCAATAGACATCTTGGAGTCTTTGGGAATTATAAGCACAGATTCTCATGGATAATAACTCGACAATAGATATATCTGTCCAAAACATGCTATATCTCATCTACATCCCTCACCACCCGTCCTCACAACCCACCACCCTGGTGAATTGGATTGCCCTTCCCAATTTCTCTTCAACCGGGAACAATAGATCTATGGGCTGAAGAACTCGATTAACAACAATGGATTAGATGTGTCATCTTCGTCCAGGAACAATAGATCTATATATCGAACTCCCACCTTCCCATTGTCTCTTCAGCCAGGAACAACCATATCCGAACATGTTATAGCGTGTACGTATACCATCTGTCCTCCCCACTCCAGCTCCCTGTGTTTGGATTGACCTTCCATTGTCTCGTCAGCAAGTAACAATATATCTATGCACTGAAGAATCAATTAATTTAATATGAATTGATTGTTAAGGCTTTAAGCACTTAGGTGTAATATTATCCATGAACAATAGGACTGCATACGGAAATCCCCACCTTCCCATTGGCTCTTCATATCGGATCAGTAGATCTACATGCTGAGTGCCTTCAATCCCATCCCACACTCCACACTGTCTCATTGTCTCTTCATCCGGGAACAATAGGTCTATATACCCTAGCCACTACCCCGACATCCCTTTCATGCTTAGTTACACATGTCAATCAACAGAACACATCAATAGATCTACATACCAAACGCCGGACGTCAGGGTGCTCGCAAATCCGATTGATAGAGATCTGGTCGTATGACCTGTAATGTCATATCATTTGCATATTAGGCCACGCCCCCTCAATTTGGCCCCAAAATTCTGAAAAGTGATTGATCCTTTTTGGCGGAAAAATGTCCCCATAACCATATATGGACATGTTGGCGTGGCCTAATATGCAAATGAGATGACGTCGCAGGTCAAGTGACCAGCTCTCGACCAATCAGAATTACGCGCACTCCGCTTCACTTCTTCTTGGGTGATGTTGCTACCGGCCTCTGGTAGCAACAGTGCCCAGTCAAATTAGTTTCAAACTATTCTTTAGAATGTTTAATAAATAATAGGCCTAAAGACATACAATTCGTACAACTTGACGGACACTTCCAGGTTCATAATGGACTGTGACGTCAACCTATATGTGAGGTTGTTGGTTATGACGTCAAACCTTGAGTGGTCGACTGTATCCCTCAATCGTGATGAATATTCACAAAGGTGTTTGACACAGACAGTCAAACAGCTCTTTTCTTGAAACCAGCAAAATGTTCTATACATGTATGTCGTGGAGTGCATAGTGTAAAAAGAGATGTTGCCGTAAGGATCACGGTTACATGGATTATAAATCATTTGCACTTTAATCAATATCTTGTTTTTACAAACGATATTTCACGTCTTGCCATGACTTCCACGTGCCCCCCGATGGCAGGCGAGTTAGCGAAGGGTATCACTCACTCATTCAATCAATCAAAGCCGGGTCCATGGTTACAGAGATGGCATATATTCAATCATATTCACCGCGTTGGAAGCCAGTACTGATGTGGAACTGTTTACTTCGATTATTAAGCTACCCTTATCATGACAATTGTCGGCAGTGATGTTGGAAAAAGTGTTGCTGCCTTCATTCTAGTCTCCAGTGCCCTATCCATTAAAAATCTTCATGTGGTGCAGTCGGCCGATATGCTGAGTTACACATCTTCGCTCTGAATGAATGTCTCATATACATAATCTATACTGACGACGACGATGACGACGACGACCACGACGACGATGATGACCACCACTATCTGCTGTTTATAGCAAATTATTTGGTTGTTTGTTGTAATTTTTCACCTGCTTATCTGAAGCATGTTTCCTGAATACATGGTGATAGCATTAGAGCCTATAGATATTCAGACAGTTTAGGACAGCGTTGCGTTTGAGGTTAAAACTCCAATAGCTAGACCAGTTGTTTGCTAACTGATGAGTCAGTCTATTTTGCAATCGGTCAAATTTCTTTTTGCCCTATCCCACGAGCATATATATATAAATATATATAGATAGTCATTAATCAACGCAGGTAGCCATACGCCGAGCTACTCATACAGCGATCCCGCTTTTTCATTGTCGACTTCCCAATATCATCCATAAATATAGTTTCAGTACAGTAATCCGTGCCAATTCATCATCATCACCACCAGCATCATCATCATCATCATCATCAGCATGAGCAGCAGCAGCAGCAGCAGCAGCAGCAGCAGCAGCAGCAGCAGCAGCAGCAGCAGCAGCAGCAGTAGTAGCATCACCAACATGGTGCTGGAACAATGCCAGTAATATCTTTCATCTGTTCTTAAAGGCATCTTAGACAATGTATTGCAGTGGAATATTCACACCAGAATGCCAGGACGCAAAACTCCAGAGCAGTGCTCTTACTGATCCGCACATTGAGGGCTCAGATGCAACGAAACGAAACTAGTCCCAACACATGACACTCTCAATCTCGCACGCACAAAGCAATACACGTCCAGTAGCCGTGAAGATGAATCAGAGAGTCCAGAATTCATCTCTACTCCCAAAAACCAACAATCAATGCAGTCTGAACCCATCATGTGCTAAGACCCATCTCGTTCCATTGCATTGAGATACACAATTTACGCCCGCCAACAATAAAGACATACAATTCGTAAAACTGATGGCCGTTTATAAAGTCCATGACTAACTTAGCTCCCTCATTCATTACGCATTATGATTGGGACGTCAGCCTACATGCGACGTCTTGAGTGATCGTTTCAAGTCATCAATTGTTCCTTCTGTTCTCTCAAAACTGTTCAAAACAACAATACGAGCCTAAACGTAAGGCTATGGACTTTGATGAGTGCTGCTAAATCAGCTGATCAGAAATAATTCACACGTTTAGCAGAATAGTCAACATATATACAAATATTACTAAATATTCAGCATCTTTCCTGAACAACTTCCTCGAAATTCGTGTTCATGGAATTCAAGGTTCAAGGTGTATAAGTCGATTCCAATACGCGCAAGATCTAGGCAAGAAGCGGGCGGGTATATCTTAAAATGGATCCTTCTATTGATGGACAGAATGATGGACAGAATGAAGATGATGATGATGATAATAATATCAAAGTGGCCTATAGGAATGTCCATTTGCAGAACAGGAGAAGACGATTTTTGGAAATTTACGACGGAATGACTGGCTCGTTTATCAAGTGGTAAATCTTTAAAAAAAAAAATAGCATTCTCTCGGCCTACAAATGTACTTTCAATGAGCAAATATTTTTATTTTCTCAACCAAATTTAGCAATTAAAGGTATCAGAAAAGAAGATGATGATGCAAACCAAATCTGAAATTAGCTGGAAATGGGTATAGCAAAGCGAGAAATAGATACCCATATCCATCCCATAAAAATCTGTTGAACGACTGACAGTCCATAAGCACCACCCGCTCACAAATTGGTAAACAGTCTCTCTAAAAAAAACCTCAGCTAATGCGGTTGACTGTGGGTAGCGCTACTTTGAACATTTTCTTCAGAAAGTCAGATATTTCGTAATATTTTCTAACAAAATCTTTAAAAATAATCATTCTTTCAATAATTATTGCGTCATCATTTACCTGCTTCCCTGGGTTATATTCTCCATTCTCATCTTAATGTCTAAACTCTCACAGACTGAGCGCATTATAGTAGTAGTAGTAGTAGTAGTAGTAGTAGTAGTAGTAGTAGTAGTAGTAGTAGTAGTAGTAGTAGTAGTAGTAGTAGTAGTAGTAGTAGTAGTAGTAGTTATGACAATCAGTTATGGGTAGGTTTGACGCGTTAACATAACACTGAGACTGACCTCATGTGGAGGTCCATCTTTTCACGTCACTGGCCACACACACACTCTACTGTTTCGGGAGAGAAATGTGTCCTAATAAACTTTGCTTGATATTTGCCTATGATGTATTATCTGCAAACGTGTCCAGTATATCACTGTCTCTGGTCATGAGTACCTGGGATTACAATTGGCTGAATAGCGGCCCATCAAAATGTGCTATCAGAAATCACAATAACGTTGCAACGAGAAGGCCAGTTACAGGGGTAAGATATGACCCAGCCCATAATTTCGGGTGAAAATATCTCCTGTGCATTTATTAACGCTTTAATGCCGAAACTTGGTCAAGCAAATCCGGATTGAATGTCCGCTTGCAGGCCAGGAGAAGACTATCTTTGACAATTTACCACTGGAATAACTGGTTCGGCTACCGAGCCAGTTATTCCAGTGGTAAATTTTCAAAAATAATCTTATCTTGGCCTACAAATAAACAACTCTCCAGACCACACTGCAGAGGCCTGGTTTAAAGAGGGTTAAACGAGGATGAAGAGATCCCTAGTGCGTGTGACTGGGGGTCTACTAAGGCTAATATCAGCCGAGTGTCAGTGTCACTTAGTGCATACAGGAATACACAAATACACATTTTTGTCGATAACCCTGTAATGCAAGAACGTAGAACACCATATCTGTAACACACATTCATAATGTGGTTGACTAGAACCCAAAATTAGTAGCAAGTTAAAAGCTCAAATTATCAAAAGCGAGTAGAAAGGCGCGAGTCAAAGTCTCCCCGAGTACATTCCAGTGTTATTGCGTTTTGGCTGAATGAATAAGCGAATAGGCTTATGATAATTACAATACAATAGATCGGAAATGGACTACATTTAACGTATGTGCAACGTTCAGATACTAACACAAATACCTTATTGGGGTTATGCCATTGCATAGCTATATTATATTACATATGTTATGGGTTGTTTGTTGCATCTTTACGCCGCATAATTGTACTGGTCACAATATAAGGTTACAATATGTTTGGCAGGGGATTGACGTATATGGAAGCTGTAGCTATTTGTTTGCCGCTGGTGGGATTGTTGTAGAACAGCTAGCAAATTGAGCCAGTAGTTGGAAGGATCTATTTCGAGAATACATCTTTTATCCATTGGGCATGATCAATAGTGGTTTTCTGGATGCTACTACTGTCTGACTTCGCGGTCTCATATGGGTTCGTCGATGGTCAATTCATATTACTATCTCATGAAATAATCCAGTAAGTAAAAATGGTTAAATATGACTTCGATAAGCTAAATTAAAATTAAAATATGCTGTAATATTTTAAGTGAATGTTAATTAATCAATGTCTTGTTGACTGACTAGAGATATAGATGCGTGTGTTTTTATTTTATCGTATAATACCGGCTGTTGAATTAATTTGAAAATTCATGGATTCAGTTAAGTACGAATTGTCATCAGCTTACTCAAAGGTACAAAGAGTTTGAATAGAGGAACGAATCTGCCAATCACATATATGACGTCATATTGAATTAAGTGGCATGTTGGTGACGTCACAAATGCTGGTTACAATGGGGAAAGGTTTGCTCGCAATAGAAGCAAAACTATCATTAGCTGACAATGGCAGACCAGGTTGTCAAACTAATCAATGTCAATAACTGGATGAGCACATTCAGCATTGGAGAAACTAACTAGTGCCCCTATAACACAGTTCACACTGTAGCAGAATGCATCATGTGGGAATACCCCAGCCATGGCGGAGTGAGTAGAGAGGCAAACGTCCTCAGGAGAAATTAAAAGGAGTGAAGATGAAATAATCTTACCTTTTGTGAATAACAAACTTATTGTTTTAGTTTTTGATCAACATTGTTATGTATTGTTTTACTCTTAAGACAGGTTTATGAATTTAGTTGACCGACAATCGGGTATTTACGCGGATGGTAGTGACATGGTGCTGTGGCTGAAATTTCTCCTTCAGCAAGGAAAATCCTCGCTAACAGAAGATCAGTATCTAGAAAGTAATTCACTTGAAAGGCTATTTAATGCCAAACTTGCAGGTGCGTGCCCATCTAATATATTATTAAAGCCACAGTACCCAGTCACTCATGCCCAGTTGGCCTCCGGTATGGGATGGGTGAAATCTAATTATCTAGGTCAGTATATTTCGTCTTTCCGCAGTAAATCATTCCACAGTATGCCCTGTGCTTGTACAATTGTGACGAGTAAGAGAATTCACCTTTCCAGTGTATCTATCCATCATCTGACCTCGGATGGCGTCATAATCCGCTCACCGCGTGTGTGATGGCGTCACAATCATAACGTCACAAATGGTTCCATATAGACCGTCATCAAACCTTAAATAGTCCGACACGTTGTATGAATTGTATAGATTTGTAATTCTTTGTTATTTAATAAACATGCTGTTGAATATTTTGAAACTAATTTGACTGGGCGCTGTTGCTGCCTTAGGCAAATTTGTTTCAAAATATTCAACAGCTTACCTGTGTAGTTTTTTTGGAAATCGATTGTCAGGGTGTTCAGAGATAGATCGATCCCAACACGAGCAAGGTGTGGGTGGAGCTTAGATAGAGATGGGCGGGGCTTTAGTGAAGATGGTGTATGTATATGAATCTTGATCTTTAAGACATTCTCGTTTTCAAATGTCGGAAAGTATTGAACTAGTAAGATTGCTAATATAAAGAATATCAAATATTGCTATTATTTTGCTAGTGCCAACCATTTATTAGATATGTCCAGACACGTTATTGCTGATACTTATCTAGCAACAGTGTACTGCTAAGCAATCTTTAGGCAATGGAACAGCAAGATGATATGCGTTTCGGAGGCTCCGGGGATTGCAATTTATGTGTTGCCTAAGCACACATACAACTATACATGCCTAAGTTAAATATGCTTGATAATGAGCTTCACACACGCACGCATTTAAAGGTGGGAAGCACTGGTGCCGAGTGATGGATCCCAGGCTACAGATGTTATTCCAGGGAGGAGAAAATCAATGAAGTAACAAACTATTGATGGGGAATCGAACCCACAACTGGCGGCAGCATCTAGCATCATAGTCCACAAGTAGTCGAAGCCTTTATGGGATATGATGTAAGCCGATGTCGCCAGTTGTGGGTTCGATTCCCCGACAATAGTTTGTTACTAAGGCCACGTGCCTACATTCAAGTAGAGGGAGCTAGCTCAGCACATGGATGATTGCTTGATTGTTTGATTGCTCATTGGAGCAGTCATCCCTCACACTACTGTCAAGTCATTAAAGTGTACGAAAGGAACATTTCTTCCAAATCTCGTTTTAATCCATTAACAATTGATGAAATGTGCCACCGATGTATTTTCCCATAGGTTGGTTCAACACTTAAAAACGCCTTATAGAACCAGAATTGTGGGCGTAGTTTCAGATCGTGGCCTCTTCATATTGATAGTGGGCATAGCTATTGCTTGAAGCAGCAAACCTGCTATATTTGGTTATAATCCATCACCAATAAGGTTCAGTTGTGTTAAATGCATATTAATGAGCCTTAGTTATGGCCCCTGTTTAAGGCGTGTCTTCTTTATATTCATAGATAAAACGTATCTGGAGAAAATACCCCTGATGCGGATCAGATCATATTTTGGTCTGTGTATATCTAGGAATCTGCTGGTCATGTTGGTCCAAATAACACACGGAAAGCGCATGAACATACACTACTGTTCTACACTATTGGGCATGGATCCGACAAAATCCGGAAAATAAAAAAGTTCGAAAATCCGAAAGATTCCGGAAAATCCATATATTTTTACAATGTGACAAAGAGCAGGAAGACGAAGGTCTGCAATCTCTGCTCTTGTTTCCAATGGATAAATCCAATATGTCACTAAAATATATGACGTCCTAGTAAATGACTTCACACGTAGGTTGATGTCGCAATCAAAATGTGTAATGAATGACCTGGGTGTTGTTGCAACAGACGCGGAAATATTGGAAGGATCCGATCTGTCACTCAGGTATCTTACGTAATTACCAAAGTAGATCACTTGTTAGCTGGCAATGAAATGCTTCTGCAGTAAGTGCCCGAATTCTATGTGACCGTATATCTACGGTGCATTTTACAATTTAATAAACATTCTGTTATACATTTGGAAATAAATTTGACTGGTAGCAACCAAATTATCTTCAAAATAGGCAACAAGTTACCTGTATTGTTACCTTGAAATGAGGATACAGAGAATTCAGGGTTCAAAATGTTAAAATCGATTCAAGCGCTCGTACAAGTGGGCGGAGCTTAGCAAGATATGGGAGGGTAATAGCTAGAATCGAGGAATCAAGTTGTGTCTATTCCCCGCACATCACTCACTAAACTTCACCCACGCTTTGCTCGCATTTGCATTGATCGATCCCCGCACTCCCTCACCCTCAATTTTCAGAAAACAGTACAGGTAAGCTGCTGAATATTTTGAAACTAATTGGACTTGGTGCTTTTGCAACAGCGCTCAGTCAAATTTGCTTCAAAATAGTAAAGGCATGAAATTCATACAACTTGAAGGACTATTAAGCATTTATGATGGACTTAATTACGTCATTCACGTCGTAGTTGATTATGACATCAACCAACATGTGACGTCGCTGATTATAGCGTCATATGATTGAGCGATAGATTGGATTCATTCATTGGGTCCATCTATTCCAATATTGTATATGTCTGCTTTTCAGGTTATCGGCTGATATGGCAACTTGCATATGACATCGTGTGTCGACTCTGTCATCGCCTTCTTACCTGAGCAGCAAGCTGATATATATTTCAGCCTAACTGGTGGGGATAAGGACAACAAGTGGATACATTTTTACAAAGAGATTCTATACCACGCACTAGATTTACTTCTCGACGAGGAACCCTGGTTGAATCAAGCCAATGTATGCCTGTTTCCAGAACCATTAGTTGTCCCTGTTCAACCTGAGCAGGATGGACATGAATTAGCTAGTGTTGGGAGACAGGAGAACAGTAAATGTATCGACACGATTTTATATGGAAAAAATTTAGGATATAACATAGCTACAAATGGCAAACGAATACCACTGGAATCATTCACTGGCTTCTACATGCATCCTTTCTTTCCTGATATTACAGTAAATTTTGCGCTGATCGATGGTCACAAAACACTCACTCTTTGGCAAGGTGGCTTTACACAAATATTGCTTGATCCTATGCATGGGGACTCCGATAGTTGTACATTCAGTGGGAGATATAAGGGCGCTTTATGGCTACTAGATCTCGCGAAACTTACCCGCTTAACAGGCAGTATACGGTTCAGATATGATGACGGTCAAGTTGTATCAGTAGAGATGTTTGAGGGTGTAGCGGTACAGGATATTCAAGATATTTATTAAGTTGAATATGAGTTCTGGAATGGACATTTCCAGTTTATCTATCAATCATATGACGTCATAATCAACTACTTGATGTAATCAATAGTCAATGGCGTCATGAATGGCGTAGCTAAATTCGTCACGAACGCTAAATTGATGATAGACTAAACGTTGCTGTACGAATTGTATGTCTTTACTGTTTAATAAAGATGTTGTTAAATATTTTGAAACATTAATTTCAAAATATTCAACAGGTTACATGTAGTTTTCTGAAAATTGATAAGCGGGCAGTTGAGAGATCAATCGATCCCAACATGTTCAAAGTGATAACATCAACTCTCACACTATTGGTTGCTTGCTTTATTTGCTTTATCTATTACATTTAGGGGTTTTAGCATTGGTGATATCTGTTTTGTTTTATTATGATATAATAAGTAAATCTCTGATAGGTCGATGACGCATTGGAAGACAGCTGGATTTCTAGACGTTGGTGGTTGTGAAATGAAAGGAGCCTCTTACATACCTGAGAAATTGAGAAATTTTCTCTCTCATCACTACCAATGTTCAATTACGTGTTTTATGCATTGAGTGGTAGTTAGTGACGAATATAATCCTCTGTAGAAGGATCTTTTTCAAGCTATGCGCCACTCAATTCAATTTAACTCAATTTTATTTACGCCAAGACATTTTACAAAGTATGTGGGCCAAACTAATCTTCCAACATTTCTATATACGCTCCGCCAACCGTGTACCTGCGCGTGAATCGATTTTATCACTTTGAGCCCTGAATTCCCAGAATCTCAATGTCATGGCAATTCACCTTTCCAGCGTATCCATCCATCATCTGGCCTCATATAACGTCATAATCAGCTCAGCGCGTGTATGATGACGTCACAATCATTACGTCACAAAGTTCCATATAGACCGTCATAGCTTAGCTAGATATGAGCGGGGCATAGCTAAAACCGGAAAGGTTAATAACACTGGTAAGCTGTTGAATACTTTGACTCTACATTGACTTGGAGTTGTTGTTGTCTCTGGCAGCAACATCTCTTAATTCAATCACTTTCAAAGTATTCAACCGAATGTTTAGTAAATTGTAAGCGCACAATAAATATACAAGCGTTAAAGCTGGATATTCACACCAAAATCTTTGGGAAAAAAAGTATTGGTTACTTTTAGAGGCTTAACGTGTGTGTCTAGATGTAATGAAATGAAATATATCTTATCATATGATAATTTCTTCCATATCAAAGGATAACTAATCCCATCTCTTGATAGCTATTCAGGTGATCTAACACGACGGTCATAAAGTATCCAGGTAAATTTAAGCTTTTTTATCACGCAGCTAAGGAAAGATATTCAGAATTTTGTAGTTAAATGTTGGTACACTTCTACACCGTATGATGGCTGTCATGATTTACTTTTCAACCAATCAGAAAAACACTAGTGTGTCTGCCTTGGTATATAAGCTCAATCATAGAGGCGCCAGCTATAGTTTGGCATTATGGTATAAAAGCAATCCTACAGGTAAGCTGTTGAATATTTTGAAACTAATTTGATTGGAAGTTGTTGCTGCGATAGGCAGCAACAACTTCCAGTCAAATTAGTTTCAAAATATTCAATGGGATGAGCATTACATAATAAAGAATGTGATGCGTTGGAGCTTACATGACATCACACACAATAGCCTGAGGAGACAAAATGGTGTCGTTGACTGTTCAACATTTACTCGATATTACAAAACAGATAATTGCGATGCAGATCAGGGAATGTGACGGGATATGAATGATGTGGAATCTATAAACCCTATTCTATCGATGCAATACAACATTTGAGATGGGATTAACATCGCTTTAATTAATATAACTTTATTAAGTTGCGAAACTGAATTAGAGACACGAGTCCCTAATTCAAATTCACAACCAAAAAACTTATAATAATTTATACGGAATGGAATCATCATAATTATGTTAAGATTATTTGGTTTCAACGCAACTAGGCACACGATTTAAGCCTCTAAAAGTATACAATATTAACAATTTTATTTTCAGGCAGTCTGGGGTGAATATGTACCTTTAAGAAATTTGTCCGAATTTCACATGTGATAGACGCAATATCCAGGTGACGGGCTATGGCTACTGTCAACTTTTGTGATGATTGATCAGCAGGCCATGGATACCTATTCATAATAAGATAATTTGATCGAAATCAATCACCTGTCTGCGATGTCACTTCAATATCGCCTGGCAATGTCCGGTAAATACAGACCGTTAATTCACCTTTCCAGAGTATTCATCCATCATCTGACCTCGTATGACGTCATACTCAGCTCAGCGCGTGTATGATGACGTCACAATCATCACGTCACAAAGGGTTCCATATAGACCGTCATCAAATCTCAAACAGTCCTACACGTTGTATGAATTTCATGTCGTTGTAATTCTTTGCCATTTAATGAACATGCTGTTGAATATTTTGAATCTAATTTGACTGCGTGCGTGCGTGCGTGCGTGCGTGCGTGCGTGCGTGCGTGCGTGCGTGCGTGCGTGCGTGCGTGGAGGGGGAGAGAGGGAGGGAGGGAGTGAGGGAGTGCGTACGTGCTATGTCTAACCTGCATTTATGAATGTGGACAAAGAATTGGAGAATCCCGTCGTACGTCCTATAGCAGTGGCTAATACAAATAGTTCCCCGGAATCGAAAATCCTGATTTATATCAGATCAATGAACTCCGGGAGAAAGATCGACTTGCACTTGACATTAATCACGAAAGCAAATAAGTCACAATTGAAAATAAATAATCGTCAAATCTCTTTTCCATATTAGGCGAGAAAGACAGTTCGTCAGAAGAGATAATGCATGCTATTCTATAATATACCGTTGTCATGTCTGCTGATTAACGCGTGTCATAATTTACTTATATGCTGTTGGTTTGCAATTAATTTTCACGATTATCAGCAGAATTATTGTCAAAATATTTAATGCGCTTGGTTTCATGCTTAGATTGAAAACATAATATAACGGAAATCAGAATAAAACCAGTTAATGTATTGATCCTTTCGCAAATAGGACAGAGATCAAGACATAAAGACGACGAGTTGGGGTCTACGTTTGCGACAGTCCTTAGAGACCAGAGATTTTTACATCTCGCAGATCACAGATTGGTACCGAATAAGATACTACGCCGGCGGCGAGAATTACATCATGCAGGCAACTCATACTGAAGATCCTATGAGTAACCAAAATATGTTTGATTGTCGCAATGGTGGAATCCAGTGTATCCATTCATCATATGACGTCATAATCAAATACGTGATGTGTGGGATGACGTCATAATCAATGACGTCATGAATGACAGATATAAGTTCGTTACGAACGCTTAATTAATAATGACGCACTAAGCGTGGTTGTACGAATTGTATGTCTTTGTTATTTAACAAACATATTTGATAAACATTCCGTTGACTCTTTTGAAACTACTTTGACTGGAGCACCCAGTCAAATTAGCTTCAAAATAGTCAACCGCCTACCGGTATAGCTCTCTGGAAATCGATAGTCAGAGAGTTCATGGATCGATCGATCCCAACACGGGCTAAGAGTGGGTGGAGCCTAGCTAGAGATGGGCGGGGAGTAGCTAAAACGGTGGTCATCCATTGTATTAACATATAGACAACGTTCCGGGCTACATTTCACAGTTTATGTGCATTGTAACTCATGAATATGCATAGACGAATGAAGAACATAGTGTCCGTTCCACACAGGCCCGTGTTACTTAATTAGTATCATATTGATCTGGAATTTGGGCAGGTAGGAAAGAGACAAATTTTACGACATACGAAAGGAAGAAAACCCCATTGACAAATAGGATGTCAATAACTTGTGGCACGTTACTGTTTAATTATGTCCCGTGCTGTGATGTGTCGGAATCAAGAAATCTATATATAAATTGGTTTGATCATCGTTTGCAAAACTTTTAATCATAAATCTACATAGATTATTTATTGATCTATATACTCCTCAGTCTAAGAATCGATGTGCACTTCAATGACTAGATGTCTCATTAGTGTCAAGATCTCTTTGAAGATATTTAAATTAGAGAAAGGCTGGGTGTCTGACGTAGAATCTGTCAAGTAGACTCTCGTGATTTGTTTTTAAAATACACAATTGTCAGATTAATGGATGTAGTCTTTTTCCAAGGAAAACATCGTAAATATCACATACCATAGCACCCAATTACGACATCCTCAGTCAGTCTAAAACCATGAAGGATGATCAGCCAGACTGTCATTTCTATATGAATATAAACCATATAATGGAGCTTTCCTGTTTATCCATCCATCCATCATATGTCGTCATATGACCTCATAATCAACTACGTGACGTGTATGATGACGTTAAAATCAATGGCAGTATGAATGACTCGATTTATCCCAACTTAAACGCGTAATAGTCCGACACGTTGCACGAATTGAATGTCTTTACTATTTAATAAACATGCTGAACATTCAATATTTTGAAATTAACTTGACTGGGCGCTGTAGGCAGCAACAAAAATCGAGTCAAATTAGTTTCAAAATATTCAACAGCTTACTTGTTCTGGAAATTGATAGTCAGGGAGTTCAGAGATCGATCAATCCCAACACAAGCGAGGTGTGGGTGGAACGTAGCTAGAGATGGGTGGGGCATAGCAAAAACTGGAAAGGTCTATTTTATCTATCCCGACACCTCCCTCCACCCCAACCCAACTGGACATCATTCAGTGGCCGCATAGACAATCAACACTAACACCCGCAGATCCCACATTGACGTGGCTATTTCTAGAACAATGCGAAAGTCATTCTCTTGATTTCACACTTGGGCGGATGGGAGATTAATTGGGGCATTGCTTTCTTCACCGCTGGCTTTAATATCTTCTGAAGGACATACAATTGATATATCTGGGTATTGTTTTCTGAGCACACGGTTGCAGTAGTTTCATGCTGAATTTGTAGTGTAGGATGCGAGGTTAAACGTGGTCCATCTTTCATATACCTGACACAACGCGATATTAAACCGGTTCCTAGTTGGTTATTTATTTTCTGTACATTGGTTTACAATAGTTCTAACCCGGACATTGTTGGCTGGATATGAGCAACATGTATTCCCCACTGAGGAGTTATGCAAATCAAGTTGAAAGCATTGCTATCTGAGGTAACAAAACCATTCAACAACATATTTTATTAAATAAACACTCGTTCCATTTGTCATTTGATTTAATAGTATGAAAACGATACAGGTTAAAATTTCTTCAGCTTTTGAAAGGGTGGAGTGGACATGCCGGTTGGGCAGGCGGGCCAGTGGATGGGTGGTTGGGCAGATGGTTGGATGGATGGATCAACGGATGGGCCCACCCACACACCTACCCACCCAACCAGAAAGCACCTGCAGAAACACCATTAAAATAATATTATTTCGAAATGATCTAACCAGTGTGCATATTACGTACGGAAGCATACACCTTTACATGTCCAGCATATAGATTATCTATTAATCGCTGTATCTAACAGTTCCTCTCCATAAGCTAAGGCGATTCCCCAAACCTTGAAGTTTTTTTGCATAGATTCATCACTGATTTAGAACGGAAAATGTGTTCATGTTGTAGCGCGTCTCCAGTAGTATTAGTTGCGACTCCCGACTAGTATAAGCCAGTACACGTCTGTCGTTCTGTTAACCTTTTCACATTTCTGACAAAGTCGTCTAGCTTGGAACTATAAAGGATCGTACTTCCGTATGATCAATGCAATTTTTGGTTGCCTTTGATTAACATCAACTTCATTAAAACATCCAAAGATCGATATGCCTATCTGGGAGCAGCTGCTGCTGAATTAGTATTTAGCTTTATCCGCACCGCTGGAATCTTCTACACTTTAAGCTAGACTTCAATACAGAAATATGATGATGATGATGATGATGATGATGATGATGATGATGGTGATGGCCATGAGGAAGTGTTGCGAGTCCTGGTGTGGCTCCATAGCACAATTCGGCCTGAATAGTTCTTTCCACATGTCGGATACGTGTATAGAGACGGTGTAACTGCTACAGACAGATTGGATGTGTTCCTTTTGTGTGGTTCGCTTCAGTTAGAGCTCTGCAGTATCCAACCATTCTCAAACAAACCAACACCAATTTGAGCTTTGTGACGCCAGCCATCTGTCTTTTGCGAGGCATTCCCATTCATTCATGGGGATGGAACAGTTGGTGAAGTTTTGTTTCAAAGTGTCCTTGTATCTCCTCCTCTGTCCATCCTGCACACGCACACACACACCCCGTATTAGTCACAATAAAGCACCTGTTTTGGGATACAGCTTCGAGACATGTCCTGCCCATCATAGATGTGCCTGAATAATCATTGATTCAATGCTGCGAGATTCAGTACGAGCCAGAATTCAGTCAGCTGACGTGCATAATTAGTCACTCATATGACCATTTCCTAGCTCTCTAATATGTCTTCAGTAACAAGCCATGTTGCAGAACCATGGAGCATAGTACAGCGAGAACTACATGATGGTAAACGTTGATCTTAGTGGATAATTTAATATCATGCATTCCAGACAGACGTCGTTAGTCGACAAAAAGAAGTACTGGCCTTCTTCATACACGAGGCCACCGCTTCATTAAGGCATGCGGTGTTAGTAAGAAATGTTGCGTAGGTAGGTGAACTGCTTCAGAGGTTTGAAAGCAGTGTCTTGGATCGTAATAGGTGGTTCAATATATGGTTTTGATGGTGCACTGGGAGTCTTTGAAATGTAGGCTCGGTATGAGTTGAACTAGAAGTGTGGCAGTCATCGGCAAAAAGCAGCCCCTGATAACTACTCCTTCACCTTTGGTTAAGCACACCGTCTTGGTAGATTAACCCTTCTTGTGTCAACTTGTGGTTTATAATGGTAAAACTGGCCAATAATTCATCTGCAGTTGTCTTGAGTACTGTTAATTGTCAGGCTAAGAGAAAACTGTTTTTGAAAATTTACCACTGGAATAACTGGTTCGGTTACCGAGCCAGTCATTCCAGTGATAAATTTTCAAGAATAGCCTTTTCTTGGTCTGAAAATGGACACTGACTAATCAAAAATTTAGATTTTTTTTTACCATTGACCCTTTAATCGTCAAACCTGTCAAAACACCACTTAAAAACGATTTCCAGTTATAAACTTACAAAAACCCAGTCTTCTCTTGGCCAGTAAATGGTCATTCATTGAGTAAAGATTTCAATTTGTTTGAAAGCTCTTGACAAATTAAAGGCGTAATTAATAACGGTCATCGTTTGAGCGCTTTGAGTCGCTCTTGACAGAAAAGGGGTTAAACCGCTAACCAGCCCCGAGGCGAATCATCACATCCACATTTCTAGTTGCCTCTTCCAAAGTACGTACAAAACAGATCGAATATGTTGGATGCGAGGACACAAACATTTCTTACTCCATGTGCTATACAAACGGTTTCAGATAATTCGCCATTGCAGGTAATTCTTCCCGCTATGCCTTCAAGCAGGCCTCGTACGATGCGAGCAAACTTATCAGTGTATCCAAACTTAGAAAATAGGTTCTGTTGACCTACTCAGTTGACGGCTTCGAAAGTAAAAGGTGAAGGTCGATACAGGCACAGTAAAGATTCATATGTTGCTCTCTTCACTTCTCCTGGATCTGTCGACCAGTGAAGGTCATGTCAACTGTATCGCACTGTAAACGGAACTCACACTGAGATAGAATGTGACTTATGTACTGAGTAAGATTCAAGCAAGAACTTTAACGGCAAATGGAGAGAGATGCCACGGTAATTACTTCAATCTGCATTGGAGTCTTTATTCTTGAGGAAAACCACTCCGTCCTCTGAAATATATACGCCTAGCAAAAGCAACCCGTTCGTGAGATCAGTTGAGCTAGACTTAAGCAGTTCAAGTCGAATACCCTAAGGACCCAGGGACTTGCCATTATTGATTATACTGAAAGCTTTTTCTACATCCTCCAATCTAGGTGCTGCTAACATCTCTTCATGTATTGGATAGTTAGTGGCAGATGATAGAGGCATCACAGACGTTATGTTTGCAGGATTGTGAAAGTGTTCACGTTAGGATACAAGAACATCAGTTGTGTTAGTGAGAAAGGAATTTCCTTCCGATTTTCTCAGTGGTACCAGCTTAGATATCTGTGGGTCATACACTGAATTAAGGCTAACAAAGAAACGCTTAGTGTTATGATGGTCGGCTAAGGACCGTAGTTGCTCTGCTTTCTGTGACCAGCATGTATCCTTGCTTGGAGTCTTTTGCTTGTATTCGTCCAACTCTGTCTTGGAGTTGGGATCATCGATATGTCTACCATAGCATACTCCTTTCTTAATAAGTAGGTCAGACAATTCATGTTTGTTTTCATCAAACCAATCCTAATGCCTTCTTTTTGTACAACCAAGTATGTATTTTTATCTAACGAAAATTAATATAAGCATCAGGTCAATCTGAATTTAAAAGCAAACAAGAAGCGAATCTAGCTCAACAAATGCGTTTAGAATTGAAACGTTTACGACTATGACTAAATTCATATCGCACACTCATTACTGGTGATAGCTAAGCAGTATTGAATGTAACTTTTAGTTAATTTCATGTGATCAACTAAATCATGGGTTAATTGGTATCTGAACAATACATATAGTGTGAACAGGCGAGCTTCCTAAATCATAGCACAACTGCAACCATACCTATACGCATAATGATTAGTATCGGGTAATAGAAGGATCAACATAGTACAAGTGATATAAGCTTTGTGTGTCTCATGATAGAGGAAACCTACCTGTCAGGCAAGAAGCTGACGTCATAATTAAATATGTTATTTGTTAGGGGACGTCATGACGTAGTTCCATTACGAAAATCAGTCACTAACACGCATGACTTGAATGTCTTTGATGGCAGTTTAATAAACACCTTGTTGAACATTTTGAAGCTCATTTGATTGGGAGCTGTTGCTGCCATAGGCAGGAAACAGCCCTAAGTCAAATTAGGTTTAAAACATTCAACATCTTACTTGTATATAGTAAGCATGGAGTATCCAGTTTCGGGGCGTCTGAGAAGAAATTAATTTAATAAAATACCATCGATACTAAAAAGTAAATTGGCTTAGCTTGTTAGTTACGTTATCCCTTATACAGTGACATGTTAGAAGAAAATTCCACAAAACTAAATGTTAAAACACGGCGCCATTTGCCGATGACGTACCTCAAAACAATCAGAAACGATGGCATCATGTTTCAGTGATACCACGTACAGGCTCGTCCAAATGGCTATTTCTGGACAATACAGCCTGCATGTGACGCGAAAGATGCCAAACCTTCAAAATTGTCAGAATGGGGCACTGTTTTTATAGTCATTTTCTTGTGTTTTCTCCTGTGATGGTGGTGGGATATTTCATCAGGCTGGAGCTAGTTGTAACGGCTTAATGACTGAAGCATCAAATGGAAATATACATAAGTTATTAAATAATACTATGCATATACTCATTGATTTTGATTTTTTTTAATGTGCTAAGAACAGGCACTGCGCTATTGACCTTTGAACCACCATATCCATTATGGATTTGCCATTTGTCAAGCGATATAAACAAAACAGTTTACGGAGAAGAGTTTCCAAAATTTGAAACAAAACCACTTTACTTTTTTTTAATATAAATACAATGATTTAAAGGAATATGATAAACAGTAATAAGAAAATCGGCAATTTTTACAAATTAAAGGTGATTTAGTGTTAAAGTGCTAAAGTGCATTTTGAGGGGGAACGCGGTGAGCGTTACAGATAGTTATCGTCCAACGGGATGTCGTGAGAACTCATGTTGTGACACACCGCATGCGTAGCGAAAGTTCGCTGAAACTATAGCCTCACCGAAACTGGATAGTCCCCGATAACTTGAAATTTAGATACTGGGATTTCAGGTTTCAAATCTATTCCAGCACGCGAAAAACGTAGGCATGGCTTAACAAGGAATCCGCGGGGCATTGGCAGAAATGGGTCCCTTTCTCCCACACGAATGTGTAGTGTATATCGAAGAATACCACAATTTATTATATTTTTTCTGTATATGCCCTGATAAATGGATATCACCACTATTTAAAGATATATACAATGTTTGTCACATCATTAACAGAATTTGAATTCATTCTACGTTTAACGTCAGTGCTATTATGTTTATTATGCTTCAGCCCCACACACCCACCACCCAAACAAAAGCATCATTACATTGCTGTTACGGTTAATGAGTATGATATCCGTGTCTAGCCATGGCTGTAGACAAGCAGACACTTACATTAATGAGACGCTTTATCACACCGGCAGCATCATAGCACTGAGCTAAGAACGTGATATCTTTGATATAATGCTTTAACTGGCGGCCAGTGTCGAGGAGTTTCGAAGTGTACGGTCATTTTGCATTCTTGTCAGTGCAGAAATTGCTATAAGCTTAATAGTACTACATCACAGAAGCATAGACAATCGGCATATGACACGCCATTTGCACGAACGGCATTCATCCGTTCGACCGACCATCCGTACACGAGCCCACCAGCCAGCCCACCCATCGGACAGACCACCCAATCGTCCATCCATCCGTCCGTCCATTCATTCATCCGTCCTTTCGTCCATTCGTTCGTTTGTTCGTTCATTAGTTCGTTCAGTTGGTTGGTCAGTCAATCAGTCGATAAATTCGTTCATTCATTCGTTCGTTCGTCTGTTCGTTCTTTCGTCCGTTCGCTCGTTCGTTCGTTCGTTCGTTCATTCTGAGTCTATCGGTGAGACGCACCATCAAGGAGGCATCGCAACGTATTTGATGGAATCATGTGTATATTAACATAATAGGAACACCACCGGTACATGAACCCAGCTACCGTCAAGTCTAGAATAACTTTATCCTCAGCGTGATTTGCATCTGTCCAATGTTCATCTTATGCTTATTCAAGGAGAACAATCCAATAAAGAATTTCTTCAATATAATGCTCTCAGAATCTAGGATGTGGCATTGACAGGATCGTAGTAATTACCGTAACCAGAATAATTCAATCAAGTAGCGAAGAAAGGATGGCCCAATTATTCTTCAACCCGTCCATGCATGACATCGGGACATTTCACACTGTGTGAAGAAGGACACTCGATCATATCATCGTCTTAGCACATTAGCTTTGATGGTCTAACTGACCAGTGATAGATGGTCAGTCAGGAATAATATAATTATGCTGCTTATGGTTATGGAGAATTGTCAGTCGGCCAATTTTTTTACCCTCTACTTGATGGACTGAAGTGCCCATTCGCAGACCAAGAGAAGACTATTTTTGAAAATTTCCCATTGAATGACTGGTTCGGTTATCGAGCCAGTCATTCCAGTTGTAAATTTTCAGAAATAGTCTTCTCTTGGTCTGCGAATGGTCATTTCTCAAGATTACAGCAGAAGCCGTTTTTGACTGATATGAGTGTTAAAGTTAAGAGTGATTAAACCGTACATAGTTGTTTTTTTAATAAATACTATACTGATGGTTGCTATTTTTTAAAGTCAAGTCCGATGCTTTAGTCAATCAAACTGTTTCGAAAAGCAAGTATTAACTTGCACATCAGGATATATATTATTTCCGTCAAACATCTTCCAGCGATCAACTGTGATGTTGGACACAGAAGCTGGATTACCATTAATGTGTGTAGCTAAAAGAACACATATCTTTAGGAAATGCCAGCTTAATGGTCCTTTCCAAGTCTATCCATCCATCAATTGACGTCATATGACGTCATAACCAATTACGTGCCGTGTAGGATGACGGTATAATTATGACGTCATGATTGACTCGATATATTCCGTCTTTAACGCTTAATAGTCCTGACACGTTGTACGAATTGTATGTCTTTGCCTTTTAGTAAACATTATGCCATAGGCAGCAACAGCGCCCAGTCAAATTAGTTTCAAAATATTTAACAGGCTACCTGTATAATGTTCTACAACTTGATAGTCATGGAGGTCAGAGATTGATCGATCCCTACATAAGCGACTTGTGGGTGGAGCTTAGCTAGTGCTGGGCGGGGCATAGCTAGTGCTGGGCGGGACATAGCTAGTGCTGGGCGGGGCATAGCTAGTGCTGGGCGGGGCATAGCTAGTGCTGGGCGGGCATAGCTAGTGCTGGGCGGGGCATAGCTAGTGCTGGGAGGGGCATAGCTAGTGCTGGGCGGGGCATAGCTAGTGCTGGGCGGGGCATAGCTAGTGATGGGCGGGGCATAGCTAGTGCTGGGCCGGGCATAGCTAGTGCTGGGCGGGGCATAGCTAGTGCTGGGCGGGGCATAGCTAGTGCTGGGCGGGGAATAGCTAAAACTGGAACGGTCCATTAACACTTTAACACTCAAGCCGGCTCAAAACGTCGGCTTCCGTGGTCTTTGGAAATGTCCATTGACAGACCAAGAGAAAGGCGTTTTGCAGATTTACCACTGGAATGACTGGATCGATAACATGCCCAGTCATTCAAATTTCAAAAAGAATCTATTGGTCTCCAAATGGACATTTTCTAAGAGAAAACTGAAATTTCCTTCAACTAAGTTGGGCGTTAAATGTTTAAAGATGTGTCGTCATTTATACCAAAACCACGTGTCGGCTATAGACCGGTTCATCTGGATCTGACCAAGCATATAGAGACAAGGCTATACGGATATCACGTAGTTATATTTACACAGCATGGCTAAGATTGACAGATATTCTTTCATGTCAACATACATCCAGTGACAAGCATATTTCAATATCCGAACGAATGACAATGTCTATTTTTCCTATGTATTTTATACAGAATCCCACTTTATAAGACACGTCAGGTACAGCGTATTACACTAGTATTATTCTATCATTTTGAATTCCTGATGCTTCCGCAGAATGTGAATATGTTTGTGTTGCAACAGAGAGCGTCACGGATACAGTGCATGTTATAATGTAGCCATAAGCACTATGCTCAGTTGTAGTAAGCAACCCGACATTAACCAATAATACTGAACTGAACTGTATCCAATTGAACATACATGGTCGTTAGCTGGCCTCTGGTTATCAAAGAACAATAAATCCTGAATAATTATCTTTATTATTCGTTATATATTATATTGTTTCCTTATTACAACGCACAAGCCCTGGCAACACGCTGGATTCCTGCCCATTGTGGTAATCACGAGTGCGAAACAACAGACGTGTTGAAATGGCTGCCGGACACGAGACAGACTAGTTTATTGGCTCGTATTTTCAGGTGTCATGTTCACCACCATTATTTCATACCGTGTTCATGACATGCCTTCTAACGTTATTCATTTCACTTCCGATTTGCTTTTCCTCGATGAAAGCATGAGTTTTGTAAATCGGATAGTTTTATCAATCTTTTCTCTCCGGTATACTGTTGCAATCTGTGGTGCAGTGCAGGCTGCTCTCAAGCAATGAAACTACTCTGATTGAAAGCTACCATAGGTATACTTCAGATTGATTTTAAATGTATTAAACTTATTTCCTGCATTGTTCATTTGAAACTGAGGAAACCATTTCTGGCTATGCCCCTCCCATTTCTGTCTAAGCTTCGCCCACTGAGGTACATGTATTGGAATCGATTCATATACTTTGTACACAGAATTACCAGAATCTCAATGTCAAGGTAACTGTATAGGTGAGCTGATGGATATTTTGAAGCTAATGGGACTGAGGGCTGTTGGTGCATATGGAAGGAACAGCTCTCAGTCAAATTAGTTTCAAAATATTTAACATAATATTTATTAAATTATAATTTTCACGATGTGGCTATAACACGTCATTTGATTGCGAGGACAGCAACATCAAATACCAGAGTAACAGATAGGATATCTCTATTGACATACTGTAATTTCGGGGAGTGGGTGGAATATGTTCATCTTGTTCTAGACAGTGTCATCCTTGAGCACCACCGACTATCATCGTCTCAGATTTAGATCAAAAGATTACCATTGACTCTACTCCGAAACAGCAACAGCTACCAATTAAATTTCAAAATTCAAAATTTTCAACAACCTAACTTTAATTTGGAAATTTTATCATCGATTCAAATGTACGTACGGCGTGGTTGGAGCTAAAAATGGATCACTCGATTACAAGCGTATGTGGGTGTGTTTACGAAGAAATGTGATTGTTATTTGCAAGCCACCCCAATGTCCTTTTCCATCGTCTGAGGGGATCAACTTCCTATATCCTAGTGTCCTTGCTGAAACAAGATTTCTTACTTTCTGAAGACGATAATATCACTCTTAATTCATTCGCGGTCGCGGTAAATTCTGCTTAAATGTTCTGATCGCTGTATTAGCCTGGCAGTGATACCCGGATGTATCATTGATTCTGCAAGCGTTCACTCAAGAATGTGCTTTAAACATGTTGATAAAGCAGCAACAATTTTACGTCAAAAACATTTGAAATATTTGTCAGAAGTTCGCTTGCGTTACAAAGGACTAGAGGTGGCCGAGTCAGCTAAAACCGTTCAGATTATTACATAACATGTTTTGAATGGAGGGATCCGATCAGTCACTCATGTACCTGACGTCATAACCAATTGCTTCCCTAGCTAGTTGATATCACAATCATAATGGCGTATTATAACTACGTCATGAAAATCAAAATGTCCGTCAAGTGTACGGACTGTATCTTGTTCGTGAATTTACAATTTAATAAACATTGTGTTAAATATTTTGAAAATAATTTTGGGAGCACTTTCTACCATATGCGTCTACAGCCCCCAGTCAAATTACTTTCAAAATAGTCAGCATCTTACAGGTATAGTTACCTCACAACTAGGATTCTGGTAATTCCGGATTCAGAGTATATAAATCGATTACAACATGCGAAAAGTCTGTGTTGGGATCGATCGATCTCAGAACTCCCTGACTATCAATTCCCTGAAAACTATACACGTAAGCTGTTGAATATTTCGAAACTAATTTGACTGGGTGCTGTTGCTGCCTCAGGTAGCAAAAGCACCCAGTCAAATTAGTTTCAAAATATTCAACAGAACATTTAGTAAATTGTAAAGACATACAATTCGTACAACGTGTCGGGCTATTAAGCGTTAAAGACCGACTACATCGAATCATTCATGACGTAATGATTATGACGTCATCGTACACGTCACTTGAGTGAATTGAGAATAATGCTTACCACGTCATTATCTCTGATACTGAGAAGCATTGCATTTGTATAGAGACTGGACTATATGAAGCTATGGGCTAAGATAGCATAAAAGACACCCAAATGTGCCAAATGAAGTTGTTAGGTAGAGACGGGTTGTCAAAAGATTGACTAAATAGCGATGATTGAATATATCTGGAAATAGTATTGACTGGAAATTGTTGCTACTGTATAACCACTGACTTTTCAGTTTAATGGAGTTTTGTCAACATTATTTACGTCTGCTAAACTACATCAAATTACTTGCTCGGAATATCGTCTGCTACATGGTGATATAGAATGTGCTCTCCGGTACTGTTCAATGAACAAGGTCATCCAGATTACTCAACTCTCGCATTTTTCATTCGAATTATACCGACCATTTCTATTAAAAGCCAACTAAGCATGCGACCTGGTGAATATATCGGCAAGAATTTAGTGGGATGTACGTACTAAATGAGGCTGCAGACACTTTCAGTCAATTTATTTTCTAAATATTTAGCGAAAGTCTAGCTACAGTGTATAGTAAATGACAGTTGCTACGGCAGTAGGTTTGAATATATATTGGCTTCAGCAGTATCACCAATACACTAACTGACCCAGACAACAGAGCATGGCCAGTTTTCCTGCAGCGTGCTTCAAGTGCAATCTGCGGCACGTATGTAACAATGTTAGCATCGATGTAGTAATCTCCTAGCTTGTTAAATATATTAACTTTCATCCGACGAAATGGCTTGTTTTGACGTGCTGTCATGAAAAACTGAGATGTGGAATATATAACAAAATCGATTGGTTTACTTGTGCATATTGTGTGTGTGTGTGTGTGTGTGTGTGTGTGTGTGTGTGTGTGTGTGTGTGTGTGTGTGTGTGTGTGTGTGTGTGTGTGTGTGTGTGTGTGTGTGTGTGTGTGTGTGTATGTGTGTGTGTGTGTGTGTGTGCGTGTGTGTGTGTGTGTGTGTGTGTGTGTGTGTGTGTGTGTGTGTGTGTGTGTGTGTGTGTGTGTGTGTGTGTGTGTGTTGCAAATCAATGCCTGGACCATCAATCCACCTTTCCAGTTTATCCATCGATTATCTGACGTCATGTGACGTCAGAATTAACTAAGTGACGTGCATGATGAGGGCATAATCATTACGTCATGAACGATTCGATATAGTCCGTCTTTAACGCTTAATAGTCCGACACGTTGTACGAAGTGTATGTCTTTACTATTTAATACACTTTCTGCAGAATATCTTGGAACTAATTTGACTGGGCGCTCATCAAAAATGCCCAGTCAAATTAGTTTCAAAATATTCAACAGCGTACCCGTATAGTTTTCTGGAAATTGATAGTCAGGGAGTTCAGAGATCGATCGATCCAAACACGGACGTGGTGTGGGTGTAGCTTAGATTGAGATGCGCGGGCATAGCTAAAAGTAGAAAGGTTCATTGTAAGTTGCAATGTGAGGAGGGCCAAGGAGTGCCAGGTTACTTCACATGGACTGAAACACTATCAGTGCATTGACAAGGTAGATATTTTTGCAGATTCAGTAATTCCCAGTATGCTAGTTTCTCCATAGGAATTTACATATATGATCATCCAGTCACGATGCCATGCAAACTTATTTTTCCATAGAACACACTCAAAGCTGACGAACCGGGAATTGATCAATTCTTTCTGCTTAATCTCCTAAGAGCTCATCTGTGTTCAAATTGTTTCTGCTGCTGTTTCTTATTTGCATGGATAAGATTCAAACAACTCTCATAAATGACATTAACCATTGGTGAGTCGGTGTGATTTATAATTTTCTTTCTAATTTTTGGACTGGCCTTAGCTAAGAATCTTCAAACGTGTTGATATCCCGATATATCATTCTTGGCCTTGGATGATTTTAGTTTTAGCACGTTCTCCTAAAATGTAAACATACCATATTGTGGTTAATCTTCTTCTTTTCGATCGCTGGTATCACACTTGGAGAGCCGTTCTCAAGATGAAATCTGTGGTTTTCTGCAGTTCTTCCACAGGCCCATACAGCTTTTCATGAAAAGAGGTTGACAAAGAAAGGCAAGACCTCTTCTCTCAGCAGCTGATACGTACTGCAACATTGAAGTATGTGCTCTGTGGTCTGTTCTGCTTCTCCACAAGGACAAGCGGTCGATGTCGTAAGGTGGAACCGCCTGTACATGTGTTGGTTTAGTCTGTTATGTCCAGTTCTGAGACGAAAAATGGTCACTTGCTCTGGCCTCGAGAGATGATGGTAAGCATCTTCTGATTGAGGTGTTCTATAGAGTGACTTGATGATAGTCTTCATCTCTGTATGCGTAACCATGATTTCTGTCTGATTCTCTTCTGCACCCACCTTTGCCATCTTGTCTGCTTCCTCATTTCCTTGGACTCCACAGTGTGAGGGGATCCACTGCAATGCTATCCGAAAGCATTTGATGGTTTGTAGTGCTTCTTCAAGTTGTGGCATCTTACCTTTGGTGATAGCCTCAAGGACGGAGCGGGCATCAGATAAAAAGACAATCTGTGCAATAGGGTCTGCTGTTCTGATGATGGTATTAGCTGCATGGACCCAGTGCTTCGACTTCAGCTCTGTAGTTTGTGCAGTGTTTGCCTGTCGGTATTGCAGCTGACTCATGTTGTCCGATTGGATACTGCATGTGCAGTCCGGCACCTCCGCTCCTAATTCCATCTGTGGCTGATCCATCTGTGTAGATCCTTATCCATGTCTCCTGAGGGTGGTTAATAAAATCTATATCGTATCAAAGTAAGACTTAGCAACATGTTTGCACTGAATTTCAAACAAAGACCATTCAAAGAAGACTTTGCCTCTCCCAATTAGTGGTATAGCCCATAGAAATGGGCAAGTTGTGTGACCTAATACTGGGTGTAATACGACATCACAATACAGAAACAGTGTTGAATGTTCGCTGCTTCCCTTGTGGGAAAAGGGACCCCATTACATGAAGTAGGATGATTTTGGTATTTATGTATTGGCCAGCTCGTTCCTGAATAATGTTAACTAACGGTTCATGGTATAAGTGGGTGAACCCTGTTTGGGATTCATTCATAAAGTGATTCTCAATTTTTAGCTTGCTTGCAGCTATTGAGAGAGGTTCGTCAAGGGTTTTTTCAACGGCATATTCCAACTCTAGCAGCATATGCAGTATGGCCACCAGGGGGTTTGGTCTTGTGGAATCTTCTTGCACCGATTTCAATGCAGTAGCAAGGTAACAGGTGAAAAGCACAGGGGATAGACTATCTCCCTGCAGGAAGCCGATTGATGACTCAAACTCTGAGAGACTTCGCAGACTTGACTCGTACTTTCAGCTTGGGAACTGCAAATAGTAGTCGCTTCATTCATCTTCATTGCCACTTGCGTGGCATAGTACATCGAGGATTATTGAGTGTTTAATTGTGTCGAAAACTCGTGACATGTCATTGGCCACTTTGTGGAAAGCCCGGTGCTTGGCCATGCATTGCGCCCATACCATATCTGCACACCGTTTTGAGCCACTTTGACATGATCTGTGCTATAGTGTTTCATTATTCGGTTTTCTTCTTCTTCTTCTTCTTCTTTTCGTTCGCTGATCATACCGCCAGTCCTGTGAGTGACTATCGACATGATCATAAGCGTTAAGTGGAGTGCGCCGTGCGGCCTGGAACATCCGCCTTTAGCACTCGAGGTTTCTGTCAGGGTTACCTCACCCTTACTTCCTTTAGTCGCCTCTTACAACACGCATAGGATACGGAAGGTGTATTCTAAGCCCCACCTACAGGGCAAATTCGATTTTCTGATTAGGATTTCACCATCATAAATTTTACACTTTTCCTAATGGTATTCGTCGTTTGTTATTTGTGATGGGCGTGTTCTGGTGGGTGGGCCTGTAAAAGAACGCCAACCAGAACACTGCCCTTTGCGCACTCGATATATGGTCAATTAGGCCACGCATCTTTTAACCACGTGGCTTGGGAGGACCAATAAAATATCACGTTTATCACACACCTGTGCAACTGGCACATACCTTCGCACATCTCCACAACCATTCTATCCCGTCTGTATTTGTTATTGGCAGGCCCATTATGCGCTCCATATGAACAACGTTTTAAGTCTATCATTTTCGTTTCTGTTAGATATTTTCACGTAGCTATTACAGCTAAGGATGTCACGTTCGGGATGTTGTTAGTTACCCTCCTCCTGTTGTGGAAGAGCAGATTTAACCATCCGCAGACTGGAATTCGTTGTTCACTTTGCCAAATAATCAAACTCTGTTCACAACGCCTATCTGATTTTCTAGAAAATAAGTTTCACCCATAATGCGACACTTTGGAATTGTTGACAAATCCTATGCGGAATTTCCAAAAGCATGGATTTGAAGTAACTATAAGTATAAATCGTGCTGAGTCTTAGGAAAGTTTTTAACTCAGGAAGTCAAATAGTTCTTTTCTTGAAATCAGCTAGATGTTCTACGTATATATGTACGTGGACTACATAGTGAGCCTTCGCGTAATATTGCTACATGGATTATTAAACGGTTCCCCTTTTGCTCTTACACACGAGATATCACGTCTCTCCGTGACTTCCACGGACGCTTCAATGACAGGCGAGTTAGCGAAGGGTATCACTCCTACAATCAATCAAAGCCGGGTCAATGGTTAGAGAACTGGCATTGTGTTCAATCATATTCGCCGATTCGGAAGCCAGTACTGATGCGTAACAGTTTACTACTTCGATTATTCAGTTTCCCTTATCATAATTCTAGGTTCTTTATTCACATTCGCTGCTGATAAACAGGCAGACTGGCGGGATTGTTGTCGGGCGGATGTAATGACGGATGGAGGTCGCTATACTCACACCAACTTCTAATGCCGCGAGTAGTTACACAGTCTCTGAATCTGTTTCCGCTTTTTATTCAGTTCGATAGTGATAACACATAGAGTTTCGTGGCACGGAAATATCTTTTGCATGGACTATACTACTTAATACCAGTAATTTTATAATTCTAGACTAGGTTATTTAGACATAATTCGAAGTTTTGAATTTGTTTTAGCCCTTAGCACTATGATGTTAAGATTTTTAATTTTCAAATTAAATTAAAAGATGAACTCGTGTTAATTTTTCGCCAAATTTGGTGAAAGATGTTGCTGTCTACGACAGTAACATCGCCCACCAAAATTGGTGGAAAATGTGCATGTGTTTCTTTACCATAGTCACAATAAAAGATGGAATATTAACATCCGAGTCGTAAGGATTAAAGTAATTTGTATGAACCATCAAAACGTGGTCGCTAAAGGCAGGTTGACATTTGATAATAATGTAAGTCATTGGCTATAGTAAATAGCTATTAGTTCAAGCCATTAACAAGGATGGGTTTACCAACACCAATCTTAGGAAGCCACCACGTTGTTACCCAATAAATAAGGTATCCGTATAGACAAACCTAACTGTATGTTATGCTGTCGATGATGCCATATTGAAGACGGGAATTCGGGCTGATAATCATTATTCGGGTCTCCCACAAACGTTATATTGATAAGGTACCCTGTAAAACCTTCCGTTGACAGTAATTCCAAATGAACTGTTGCAATACGAGTGTCTTTAATTTGAGATATGGTAGCATGGACGGAAGTGTTCCTCGTAGCCACAGCAAAAGTTCGTGTTTCCAAGCATTCCGTAATTATAACACCATCTTTATACTTTCATAGTCTAATTCTATATGCATTTTCGATTTGTATTTGTCAATCAGCAAATTACTATAGATTCCGTATGATTCGTCTGCGTGGACCGAGAATCCCTGATGAATTGTATGCTTTAACTCTTACATGACGAATCCGGCAAAAATAGTACAAAATATTTAACCATTTAATGGTCAAGCCGACCTAATCCGGCCTCTGTAGTGGTCTTGAGAATGCCCATTTGTCGGTCAAGAGACAACTATTCTTGAAAATTTACAACTGAAATATCTGGCTCGGTATAGTTTTTACGTGGCCTGCAAATGTACATTCAATACGCACATATTTTTTTTTTTAACAAATTTAGTCATTAAATAGTTAAGATTTCAGCTAAAATGCCAAAAAACCCATCATTTATTCTGACATCCGGGTCCATGACCATGTATATACTTTACGAGCACATACATATAGAGTGCGATGTGACGATAGCGATGCACAATGCATTATTCATCAGGTTGATGAGCGTGGAATCAGTGTCTAGCCACGGATAATTATTACTAGGCATGCGTAATAATTAACATGTTTATCATGGCTTCATCCTGACACGTTGTCAAGATATCGTCACTGAGCAAATAATCAGTTGTAGGATGCTGTTAAGGCACGATTAGCTCTGAATATAATGTCATTTCCTAATCACATTCTTACGGCAGAATGTGACTTAACCCCAGATGGCAGAACGATTGTATCATTATATATGCCTATGATTAGTTACCCAAATATCTGGCAACTTGTTGCCAGTTAATAACATATCATTGTGAACAATTAATCGCTGACGATAGTTATCCGTTGGTTGGCTAATTCATCTTATTTCTAGCAAAATGATGTATGTTCAACATAATAAAAAGACTAATTCGTCACTTTGCCATGACCAGAACAAATGCTTGGCTTATACAATAGATTATTTGTGCTTTTGACTATCTTGTCAGTTTTCCCTTATTCATCATTGATCTAGTAATGGATTATCTGCTTGGCTGGCTGTTCCACTAACTTTTTGAATGACTTCTACCCATCTTTTACAAAGGGCTGATTAGGAATTTGCACGGCAGACGAGATACTGGCATTCATCCAGCTATTTAGGGTGGTCGATAACGTGTTGATATTTGTAACACCTCAAGGCCGATGTTCACGAAGAGGATATAGCTTATACGTCCTCTCGTAAGGTAGAAAACATACCGATCAATTCCGCATTTACGGCACGTGGGAGGCAGAAGCCCTACTTACACCGCTTCATGACCACCGGCCCTGATCAAAGTCAGTGTAGAGCTGTAAACCGGTCTGTTTTATGTAGTTGAACGCCAGGTGTAGCTGACTAGCTGTCCTCGTTTTCTTGTAAATGTAGATGTCGACTGAAAAACTTAAAATCCGATATTGACGCCAAATCACCCACTCACAATGACAACTGGTCATTTGGGACTAGTTTGATGCTTTACTTAGTTTATCCCAGATATCCATCAGCTGTATAAAGATAATCCATGCGACTAAGTAATATTAAACGGCTTTGAAAAAGATCTAAACATTACAAAACATAATGGACCTTTCCAGTTTATCCATCCCGCACATGACGTCATCATCAAGTACGCGACGTGTAGGATAACTTCATAATCAATGACGTCATGAATGATGTAGATAAGTACGTCACGAATGTATAATTGAAGAAGGACTACGTGTTGTTGTACGAATTGTATGTCTTTACAATTTAATAAACATTCTGTTGAATATTTTGAAACTAATTTCACCGGGAGCTGTTTCTGCCTATGGCCCAGTCAAATTAGTTTCGAAATATTCAACAGCTTACTTGCATCCTTTTCTGGAAATTGATAGTCAGGGCGTTCGGCGATCGATCCCAACACGAGTGAGGTGTGGGGGCGGGGCATAACTAGGGATAGGCGGAGCGTAGCTAAAGCTGGAAAGGTCCATTTTGTTTTAGCAGCATGTAGCTGTTGAGTCCACACAATACAGTTCTGTTCACTTATGGACAAGTATAGACCATGGTTTTCAAGGCGCTATTTCCATATTTCATATTTCACAGGATATTTTTCAACAATTTGATAGGCAAATTATACCTACATATTTACAGGGTTGTTAAACAATCTTTTAAAATACATTAACTTAATTCAGAACATAAATTTTAAGCTAGTTTCAAGTTAATATAGGCTAGTATCGTAGATATTTAATGTCATCTGTAATTCGGTGTTATAACATAAGAGCTTTCCATTAAAATGTATCAATATATTTCTCTGTAAAACATTTTAATTATAATAAAATAACGTCGCAACCGTAATCGTTACACCATCGCGTTTCGATAACAACAGACTGGTAATACACCGTTAACGACGCACGTCCATAGCGCGTGAAACTACTGCCTGGCAATACACTTTGTGTAGATAGATATATTTATATGTGATCTTTTACTGAGCGGGATGTAATGTTGCGATCTGATCTATCACTCAAGTATTTGACGTCATGAGCAAGTACATCACGCGTTAACTGAGATCACATTCATCATGACATAAATAAAGAGTACGAATCGTATGTCTTTTGTGAACTTACAAATTAATTAAAAAAATACTAATATGTTGAACATTTTGAAACTAATTTGACTGGGAGCTGTTGCTATCATAGTTTCAAAATAATCAACCGCTTACCCGTATAGTTGCCTTGAAATCTATATTCTGGAAATTCAATTTCATAGTTTCGAATTAATTCCAACACGTTTAAAATGTTGGTGGAGATTAGCTAGAAATAAGCGGGACTTAGCTAGAAATAGGCGGAGCTTAGGAAGAAATCGATCCATCTATTAACATAAGATTACTAATGAGGCTAAATTCATTTACTATATCGATAATTAAAGCAGTGATGCGGTGAAAATATTCATGATTTAAAGGATAATAAATTCGGCCCGATTTCATATGTGACACACGCAATGGCGAGGTGACTGGCTATATCTGGTGTCAATGTTTGGGATGATTGATTAGCAGGTCGGGGAGACCTACTCATAGCAAGATAATAGTATTGAATTCAATCACCTGTCTCTTATGTCTATTTAAAATCACCTGACAATGTCCGGCAAATACAGTGCGTTAATTAGTCCTCGTGCTAATGAATCATATGTATGAGTTGTTTGGTTAGCATGTTTCAGGTCCCAGTGTTTCTAGAACCCATTTATGTCTGGTCTACATTTCTATCGGATCGGTCACTACTGCTCTGTAACATTACGCAGTTCTGCCACTGGTACATATTATATTCTTGGTCGGGCAGAAACAACGGGACATCAATGAGAGTGTCCTTGTTTCGAACGATGGTGAGATAGACCACCACTGAGGCACGAAACGGGTTCGCATGTTAGAGATGTGACCACAACACCAAGCCGCCTCCCTATTATGCGATCTAATAATTTCACGAGAGCGCTTCCAAATGACATAAATCGTCTTAACGCATTATTATGATCTTGGTAGATCTAAAGCAGTGACTGGAAATTCCCACACCAGTCATTTCTCTACCTAATGGGTCCTGTGAATGCTGTGGGTAGACTAATCCCGTCACTGATCATCTATCATTGGTAAAATAATCGAGCGTCTCTAATGCTCCCTATAGGACGTTATAATGTGGCCATTCTAAGTATCCCGCGATATTTTCTATTTTGACTTTACAGTTGAATGCGTAGCCAATAATTGGCTCATCCCGTTTCTCGCTATTGGATTTAATACCTTCGGAAGGTCATTCCGTTGATCTATTATTTTACTTTGTTGATAGGTGGCCTAGTATTTGGAGATTTGGAGATGCTGAATAGTATACTATGGTAAAGAAGGTTGCTTCAAGTAGTAGATGATAAAAAGGTGTAATTAGACAACTGTGATGTATTATGTCATGCTATGCGATAAATAGCCATGCTCTGGTAAATTATCATCATTCTGTACATGTAATAGCTGCTGATCTATATCGCAAACCAGCACCATTCGGCAACACACTTGTCAAGATGTGATAAATAAGATGTGATAAATATTTCATTATTATTGACGTATGCGTAGAAATTAAATCTATAACCCTCGAATTTGTTATCGAGTCAGTAATTCCAGTGGGAAAATTTAAAAAATACTCTTCTCTTGGTCTGCAAACGGACATTTCATAAGACCACTGAAGATGCCGTTTTCGACAGATATCAGTGTTAAAGAGTTAATCAAGGAAACAATGGGCTAATTAATACTGCAATAGGTGTGTTCGAATGTGTCACCGGTGCTTCTTCTACAATGTCCTGCGATGAACCCACACGGCAGTTATTTACCACATGGAATGCTACAATCACGACAGCATGTTACAAGTGATATATACCCCAGATATATCATAATTCATGTGAGACGGCCATTGACAGCTTTTATATCATAAACATATGGATGCTTATTTCCATGCGTAATTAACCACGTGCGTCTGTGTCTGTGCGGGCTTGCGGGCGTGTGTGTGCGTGTATGCGCGCGTGCTCGTGTGAGTACGTATTTGTATCTAAACTGCATGCGTGAATATGGACATAAAATGGGAGAATCTCGTTGCCCATCCTGTAGCGATGGCAGATATAGATAATTCTCTTGAATCGAAAATCTTCATTTATATCAGATCAGGGAACTCCGGCAGAAAGATCAACTCGCACTTGACATTAATCACTAAAGCAAATAAGTCACAATTGAAAATAAATAGTCGTCAAACCTCTGTTCCATATTGGCCAAGAAAGGCAGTTCGTCACATAGCATACCACATTCTATTCCGGAATACGTCGTTATCAAGTCTAATGATTAACGCTTGCCATAGTTTACCTATATGCTGATTGGTTTGCAATTAATTGTCACAAATATCAGCGGAGATATTTTTTTAATATTTAATCCAGCAGGTTTCATTTTTGCAACATTAAAACCATCATCTAAAAGAATTCAGAATGGAACCAGTTAATTTTTGGGAAATGGGACAGAGATCACGCACTAAAAACGATGAGTAAAAAGGCCTATCCTTCTTTTGCGACAGTTCTCTGACACCAGGGATCCTTAAAGTTCACAGATTCTAGCACCTAATAGGATACTCCATCAGCGGCCAGAATTCTATTTTCTGGCACCACGGACATAAGTTCCTAAGAGTAACCAAATATGTTTGATTGGAGCACCATATAGACAAAATTACAGGCGCCATTTCTAGATGTGTGCACAGCTGAATCGGCAGAGACAAAAGAAGAAGATAGCGTCTGTTCAACACAAGTCTGTGTTCAGTACTTTTGATCGTGTCACCTTTACATAATTACTTCTCCTTTGAGTTGAAGTTTGGCTACGTACGAAAGACACAAATCTGGCACGGTACCTTAGGAAAGAAATGAATGTAAGCGCGAAAGGAAAAGCCAATCCGGCTACGAAAGAAAGAAACAAATCTGGGCACGTAAGGAATAAACATATCTGGCCACGCAAGGAAGAAACCTGGCACGTGAGAAAAACGTAAATCCGGTGATATAAGAAGGAATCAAATCTGTGATGTGTCTACGTAAGAAATAAATAAATCTGGTCATGTAAGAAAGAAAGCTGGCTGTGTAATGCCCTGTTTTGACAATCAGATTAATCTGAAATAAAATATGACCCTGTAAACATTAAATCCGAAGCCTGAAGCCAAAAATTTGAAGACGAATCGAGTGGTTCATCGGGTTTGTCGAATTCGATGAAAAATATATAGCCACATAAGAAAGGGGGAAATTTGGGAATGTAAGAAGGAAACAGATCTGATCACGTAAGAAGGAAACAAATGTGGCCAGGTATGAAAGGACGACAAAATCATTGGCAATGGAAAGAGGACGTCAATTCCTCCGTACGGCACAATATTTTCTACATATTGTTATGCGTCCGAATCAATAAAACTATTTTAAACTGCTTTTATCACATAGTTACAGAGAATCTTAATCACATATCTATATAGATTGTTTATTGGTCTTTCTACGCCTCAGTCTAAGAATGTATGGTCACTTCAGTCACTAGATATATCTTTAGTGACACGATCTCTTTGAAGATGTGAAGATATACAAATATTACTTAAATTGGATAAAAGCTGAACTCTATAGTCACTGTCACTGTTACTACAATTAGCTGATTCATTGGGTAGCCTTTTTTAAGTAAAGCTTAGTAATATCACATATCATAGTAACCAATTACTGCATGGTCAGCCAGTGAAACACCATGAAAGAATTTTTGTCAGACTGTCATTTCTCTATGAACACCAACCTTATAATTATATCAATCCAAAAATTTACATCAAGCTCTGGTCACATAGATAACCAACACGTGCAACGCCTGCCGATAACGCTTTGATGAATCCCGTTCCGGACCAATCCGAAAATGAAAATGAGGGCTTGCACTTGGTTTGGTGGAGGATTAATTGTATCATCCCTTTCTTCACTACTGGCTTTAATAACATTGGAAGGATATTAAATTGATATATATATATATATATATATATATATATATATATATATATATATATATATATATATATATATATATATATATATGTTTCAGGGCGACTATCTCTCCGGACTTATCCGGAAAATGCGGATTTATTAACAGGCCTCCGGATTTCCGGACGTCTTATCAAATATCACGAATTTTTTTCATCCACATGTCAAAAAAGGATTTTAGGCAAATCTTGGTAGCTAGTTACCTGCACGGTGGTGGATGGCGAATGGCATCCGATGCTACAGTGTTTACTGTCCTCTGAATACAATGTTTCAATAGTTACATGCTGAATCTGCAGTATGGATGCGAGGTTACCTTTGATAAACAACAGAGTTCTATATTGCACCCTTTCCAATATGGGCATTTATTTATGTACATTGTTTGCAATAGTCCTAGCTGGACATTGTCGGCTGGACACGACCGACAGCTCCAAATTGGGTAGCTATGCAAGTTGAAAATACTTTTATTTGAGGTAGCAACACTTTTCAACAACATATTTTTTCAAATAGACATGTGTTCCATTAATCATTTGATTTAATAGCATTGAAAGGATCCATGTTAAAATTTCTTCACCTTGTTGACCAGCTTATCTATGATTCCTAGTGCTGACGAGGCATTAGGTCACTGTGCTATTAAAATGTTGATGTTAAAGAGATGTACGTCGACCACTTGCTGTCACTAATGCCAGCTCTCCCCGGTGCTGGTTCTGTTTATGGAAATAATGGTATAGCGGAAGAATACAAATCCATCCACGGATTAGCACGTGCACTCTTATAGGAACTGTATCTCAGTCATGTCGGTGTAAGTCGTCATCACAATGCATGAATACAGAACGCCTGGTGAGAATCTTATTGGGAGACACAAAACGTTAAGTCAAATCAACACATTCTGCACAGTTTGAAACATCAATAGGATCATGACAAGAATTAACCTCCCAATCGCAATGATAGGTATGACACTAGATATGGAGAATGTAGATGATGTTGGCAGTATCAATATGGGAAAATGTCTTCTTGATACACAACTTCCAAAAGCTGCAGGGCAGCTCAAGGCTGCAAACCTCAAAACAGAGTTCACTCCCTAGATCCCAAACTACAGAAATGTTTGACCACGGTATATGCATTGGGGAACTAAGAAGTGGACGAAGAGCCGTATCTTGAGTTCCATTCACTGCAGCTCTACGGACATTGGGGCTCTTTGTGTAACCGAAAATATCGTCTTCTGATCCGTTTGGAAGTTGTAGGTTTGCGGCTCTAAAATGTCCATGCAAGTCAAGCTGCAACTATATGATGCTACATGTGTTTCATTATTTCTATGCAATTGCAACAGCTGGGTTGCTCCAAAAGCCCTCTTGAACATACTTGATGCATGTTACCGCACACATATGCAAGCCATTGCAAACCATCACTGCCCACACAGTCTAATACCAAATGCAGCTCTCCACAGACTGTGTAAAACAGAGACATTATCTGTGAGGGTAACACTGGTGGTCATCTATATGTCAATGAAAGAGTTATTGTTTCCAGTGGCAACGTGTCCACCACTGACGCGCAAAACGGTTTCACCTGCTAGATAGATCAGAGTGTTAATCTCCAAACCAAGCCGCGCCTTTATCATAAGATTGAATAATGGTCTTCACGAGAGCGCCCTCGAATGGCATATATCATCTTAAAGCATTATAATAATCTTAGTAGATCTAATACCGTGGCTCGAAATTCCCCCACCATTGATTTATTTACCACAAAGATCTGATCATACAAATCCCCAGCCATCGTTGATCAAATAATCTAGCGCATCTAATGCTCCATATGACGCTATTATGGGGTTATTCTAAACAACCTGCGATATTCCTTGCTCTGATTTTACAGTTGGATGCCTAGAAGAATAATTGGACGATTCCGTTTCTAGCTATTGCATTTAATAAGTTTGGAAGCCATAGAAGATCATTCCATTGATTTATGTTGTTACTTTTGCCGATAGGTGGACTAGCGTTCAAAATTAAGGAGAAAATGTAGATGCTGAATACTATATCACGTTGAACAAGGATGCTCGAAGACGAATGGTTTAATTAGACTATAGTGCTAGGTGTGTGTGGTGTACTGTTATATACTGTGATGCATTGTAAATATCCGTGGCATGGTAGGCTAATGATTCCATCATTCCATAATCATACCATACATGGCAAAGCTGCAAGCTGTTGCTGTCGGTAGGAGGACGGTCCCCATGAGGTAGAAATTTGTCAAAGTGAACTTTATATTTCATTATTATTCATAGAAATGTAGGATAGAAATAATGCTGGGAATTTTTACATAGGGAACCGGTCCAGTTTTAGCTATGCCCCGCCCATCTCTAGCTAAGCTACACACACACCCCGATCATGTTGTGATTGATAGATTCCCGAACGCCCTGACTATCAATTTTCAGAAACTGTAGGCGTTAGCTGTTAAACATTTTGAGACTAATTTGACTGAGCTCTGTTGCCGCGCAGCAACAGCATCCGGTCAAATTAGTTTCAAAGTATTGAACAGAATTTTTATTAAATGGTAAAGACATACAATTTGTACAACGTATCAGACTATTAAGCATTAAATACGGACTGAATAGAGTCATTAATGACATCATGACTATGACATCATCACACACGTCACTCAGTTGATTATGTCATCTGACGTCATATGATGGATGGATAAACTTGGAAAGGTCCATTCTGTGTAATTCTGCAATGGATGATTACAATCTGGTCGCTGGTGTTTCTGCTACAATATCAGGCAATAACTTCACCTGATTCATAAAACAGTTATTTATCTCATGAAATGGTGCAAGAGTCATCGCACGCATATTACAAATGATATATGATATCCACGTATCACAATTCGTTTAAGTGTAGCCTCCAGGCGTGAGCGCTGGTCCGCCGGATACTCTCGTTCCGCAGCACAGCTAGTGCATGGCACGTTGAAGCGAGGCTGCTGTTTAGCTGCGGATCTTGGGGTTGTGGATCCAGGGTTGCGCGCTGTCGGCTTATACAAAGACCGACTTCTAGACCCGGTGGAACGTTCACATTCCAGTGGGGCCGTGCGGCCATCGTCGCGGAAGTTGAACCCCACGGTCTCATCCTCGCTGTTGGTGTCACCGATGTGACGGTCCCCTCGCTCCATTTAGGACGGGAACATAATTAAATACCTACAATAATTAAACTGTAACAGTCAAACAATGGTACTCGTTTGCTGCTACAACGTTGTTTCTGCCTTATTTATGTGGTCCTTCTGCTAGATCCTATCCTAAGATTTAATATTTGGGTCCAGATCTAGGTTAAGCTGCAAATGGCAGTGCAAACCCACTATCTGTAACATATACACCTGTGCAAAAGTTAAGCACCAGCAAAAACAATAGAACGTAGAAACATGATGGTACAACTAGGCTGCCATACTTTTTGTCCCCGCGTTAGCTGACATAATTCCAAGTACGAAATGCACATGCATGCATGACTTCACGCCGCTTGATGTCCGTGCGTGGCGGGAAACAGCACACGTGTTCAGTTATGTAAAAGTCCAGTTTGAGGTGTAGAACATTACATACAGATTTAGGCGACAAGATTAGGAATTTTGTGTTCATGACCGTGGTTTATTTGTACAGAGAGAATTAGCTCTTGATTGTGAACCGCTATGGCAAGACGAAGGTTAAGTGATCGTGTGAAATGGCAAATCATAGGCATGCATACCACTGGTATGTCATGCAGAGAGATTGGCAGACAGCTGAACATTAACCATACTGTAATCAGTCGTTTGATTGCAAAACATGGGCAAACTAACGAGGTGAAGGACAGGCCTAGATCTGGAAGACCGAAGAAGACTACTGCCCGTGATGATCGAGCCCTAGTATGCCTTGTTAGGAGATCTTCATTCACCAACAGCAGAGTGCTCAGCCAGCAATGGGAAACGCGCAATAGAGTGTCAATGTCTACCGTCAAAAGGAGACTGCATGCTGCTGGCATGAAAGCTAGCTGACCTGTCAGACGTCCTCTCCTCACTGCACACCACAAAGAGGAGCGTCTGAGGTGGTGCAACGAAAGAAGACACTGGAACATGAGATCCTGGAGACGGGTACACTGGTCCGATGAAAGTCGGTTCCTGCTTCATGCCACAGATGGTCGAACTCGTGTATGGAGGTCCAGACGCACGGCGTACGACCAACGTAACATCATGGAAGAAGTTCCATTTGGTGGAGGTTCCGTTATGATATGGGGGTGCATCTCATTTGATTGTAAGCTGGATCTGTTGACTGTACCTGGAACACTAAATGGACAAAGATATCAAGATTCCATACTGGATAGAGTTGTGGTCCCTCATTTTGTAAATCATGCACCTGGAACCCACCCTATATTCATGGATGACAACGCCCGACCACATCGTGCTAGAGCTGTGCATGAATACCTCCGCCAGAATGCCATCGAAACCCTACCATGGCCAGCAAGGAGCCCTGACATGAACCCTATTGAGCATATCTGGGACATTCTGGGAAACATGGTGAGAAGGAGGGATCCTCCTGTGCAGAACCTACAGGAATTAACAGACGCACTCCATCTTGAATGGCAACGAATACCACAATGGCGTATCAGTCGGTTGGTGACCAGCATGAGACGTCGTGTCCAGGACGTCATCCAGGCACAAGGTGGATATACCCGGTATTAATAATGACAGTCTCAAACTCGTGCACATATGTTAAACTTCGTTTTCAGACACCATTAATGACAATCTAGCCACGTGTGTCAACTGTAGGGCAATAGTTGTCAGTTGTGTCAACGTAACCATATTCAGGCCTCGTTTTCAAGTTCAAACAAAAACATACAGTGTTTCCCCACCATCATAATCAGCATTCCTCTAGTTGCATTATTACCTCTTGCACTAAGATGGATGGGTACATAAATGTTTATGCTATTGCTTTCTTCATAGCACATGAATATACCCTCGCATGTGCGTAAAAATAGGGTGGTGCTTAACTTTTGCACAGGTGTATATAAGTGTGATGGCCGAGAATTTGTCGGTGACCGTATGGTCACCCATGTTACCTTAGCTAGACAGCATGTGGAAATACCTTGAAGTGAAAGCTCCGGAATCATATAACGATCCCGTTACCATCGAATCACGATCACATATAACAGGACAAGTCACATTACATAAGCGTTAAAAAGCACATATAAGTTTATGGTGGGGGAAAAGATGCAGCTACCCAGCTATAGTGACCTTCCCATGAGGGCGTGGTAGGTTCCAAGACCGCACCCAGTCACTCGTAGCGTTAGATCGAAAGCTGAGTTCTGTCAGTCAGCAGTGTGTCGGGGGCAGATGTTCCCGCACCCAGGTAAGTAACATTTTACCTGTCGTTATGGTTAAGTGATTTCGCCCAGAGATGCACTGCAGGCCAGTAACTATAATATTGTCGCAGTGATTCCTACTTTGGCGGTGTTTTCTAACTAACTAGTATCCGAAGATATGGGGGAGGTCTACGCGATCATCGACACTTTGTTTCTGAATTGTGTAGCCTAGCGAACTGCGGTTCCATTGTTTGTATATAAAATAAGCAAAACATATAACTAGGATGGCAACTGCCATAACTTATTACAAAACAATAAAACAGGTCACACGACCTTGACAGTGCGCAATGGCACAAAAACTAGAATAACGTATACATTAAAAGAATACACTTATAATAATAATTTAGGCGGTAGTAATTTAAGCGGTATTCTGAAGGTTCCGTACTTGTGGGGAAATTGAAAGCTGCCCTGTAGTTTTCGAAGGGCTATGGAAGAAAAGTTAATAATGCGGATGCATTCTAGCGGATCACAAGACGAGATGCATCGAATAGCTCTTACGATGCATCGGGCAATGCCCCCTGACTGTGGTCAAAATGTCTAAAGTTGAACACAAAACATGTGCGGATTTGATTCACCACTGGACGGCATGGTACGACAGATCTGGCGAGTTGTCCATCGAGCACATCACTCGCCCTACATACTTCGACGTCACCTGACGCGCTAAAGTACCCATACACTAAATATATGCATCCCCTAAGCCTATGGGGGTTGAATATTTTGAAAGGAATTTGCTGGTTCAATTAAGGATAACTCAGCCATTTCTGGACCGATTTTAAAATAGTAAAAATATTTGGAATCCTCGCTTCATTCGGGTCATGATCAAGAACGACGAGGAAAGTATAATTTAATGTACCAACTCGGTACAAAATATGATGCTTTTCTCTCCACTGCTAACGTGCGTTGGCGAGCAATCTCTGACGCCCACTGCGCTCTAGACGATCTCTGGTATGTGGCTCTATGCACGCGAACTGTCCTACTGGCGTGCTTGGAACTTACCCGGTCCGGCCATTCCGTACCCAGACGTGCTGGGACGGTCCGTACCTGACCAGTCGATCCGCTCTACATAAGCACCAATGGCAGTGATCATTGCATAAACAAATGGAAGCTTATTTGAAAGCATAATTAACCACGTGCGCGCGTGCGTGCGTGCGTGCGTGCGTGCGTGCGTGTGTGCGTGCGTGCGTGCGTGCGTACGTACGTGCGTGCGTGCGTGCGTGTGTGTTTTGTGCGTGTGTGTGTGTGTGTGTGTGTACGTGTGTGTGTGTGTGTGTGTGTGTGTGTGTGTGTGTGTGTGTGTGTGTGTGTGTGTGTGTGTGTGTGTGTGTGTGTGTGTGTGTGTGTGTGTGTGTGTGTGTGTGTGTGTGTGTGTGTGTGTGTGTGTGTGTGTGTGTGTGTGTGTGTGTGTGTGTGTGTGTGTGTGTGTGTGTGTGTGTGTGTGTGTGTGTGTGTGTGTGTGTGTGTGTGTGTGTGTGTGTGTGTGTGTGTGTGTGTGTGTGTGTGTGTGTGTGTGTGTGTGTGTGTGTGTGTGTGTGTGTGTGTGTGTGTGTGTGTGTGTGTGTGTGTGTGTGTGTGTGTGTGTGTGTGTGTGTGTGTGTGTGTGTGTGTGTGTGTGTGTGTGTGTGTGTGTGTGCGCGTGCGTGCGGTAGGTGCGAGCGTGCGTGTGTGAGTGTGCATGCGTGCGTGTGTGTGTTTGATTATCTGACTACTTCTCTAACCTGCATTTGTGAGTGCGGGCAATGAAGTGAGGGATCGCGCAGTATTCCTGCAGCGATGGCTAATACAAATGATTCTCATGATTGTAAAATCCTGATTTATATCAGAGCAGGAAACGTGGAGAGAAGGACAGACTTGCCATTGACACTAATCATTAAAGCAAATAAGGCAAAATTGAAGATAAATAATCGTCAAAGCGCGTTTCCATATGGGACAAGGAAGACACTTCGTCACAAGAAAAAACACATTCTATTCCAGAGTACATCATTATCATGTCTGGGGATTAACGCTTAGCATGGCTTAACATAATGCTGATTAGTTTGCAATTAAGTTTCCCCGATTATCAGCATAATTATTTCCAAAATGTTTAATCCAGCGGTCATATGCGGCCGCGGTCTGTTAGGGCGTGAACATCACAGATTGGTGCCATATAACATACTCAAACCGTGGCAAGAATTATATATTTACCAATGCATAGATTAGTCCCTAAGGGTGACCAAATATGTTTGATTGTCGTGATCACAGCACCATATAGACATAGTTCCATGCTATATTTCTAGGTTTATGCACGCTGTAACTGGTGAATATGCATAGACAAGAGACAAATGAAGATCAGATTGTTGATTCCAGACAAGTCCTTGGCCAGACTTTAGTCATACCACTTTGATATATCTATTTATTCTCAATTAGAGATGAAATTTAGCAACGTAAAAAGGAAACAAATGTGGCCACATGAGAAAGAAACAAATCTGATCACCTTAGAATGAAACCAATCTAGCCATGTAAGAAAGAAGGAAATCTGGCCGTGTAAGAAAGAAAGACGTCTGGGCACGTAGGAAAGAAAGAAAGAAATCTCGTGATTTACGAAAGAAGGAAATCTGTCCACGCAAGACAGAAACAAATCTGGCAATGTAAGAAAAAATGAAATATGGCTACATGAGAAAAAAGGATATATGGCCGTGTAAGAACGAAAGAAATCTGGCCGCGTAAGAAAGAAAAGAATCTAGCCACGTAAGAACGAAAGAAATCTGCTCCCGTAAGAAGGAAAGAAATATTGTCACGTAAGACAGAAAAGAAATCTAGCCGTGTAGGAAAGAAAGAAATCTGGACGCGTAAGAAGGAAAGAGGAAATCTGATTACGTAAGAGAGAAACAAATCTAGCAACATAAGAGAAAAAGAAAACCGGCTACATAAAAAAGAGATCTAGCCAGGTAAAAAAGAAAGCGATCTGGCGACATAAGAAAGAATGAAATCTGGCAATTTAAGAAAGAAACAAATCTATTCCCGTAAGAAGGAAAGAAATCTGGCCACGTAGGAAGGAGACAAATCTGTCTACGTACGAAACAAAGAAGTTTGGCCTCGTGGGAAGGAAAGAAATCTGGAAATGTAGGAAAGAAACAAATCCGACTACGTAAAAAAAAATATGCCCACCTATAAAAGAAATGAATCTGCATACGTAAGAAAGAAAGAAATCTGGATGAGCAATAAAGAAAGAAATCTGGCCACATAGGAAAGAAGGAAATCTAACCAAGTAGGAAAGAAAGAAATGAATCAATCCGACCACGTAAGAAAGAAACCTGGTCAGGTAAGAAAGGAATAAAAAATATCATTGACAACTAGGACCCCAATGTCTGGTGACATCAGTAAAACTATTTATAAATTGCTTTGACCATATGTACTAATATTTTTAATCACAAATCTATATAGATTATTTAATTGTCTTTATACTCC
>CM067366.1:95089100-95144100 GCA_034401795.1 Chaetoderma sp. LZ-2023a | reverse complement strand
TTTATTCTACATTTACCATGTGTGTACTTATGTTTATTACGCCTCTTATATCAACCCTACTCACTCACCACCCTTCTCGGCACATAGGCAGCAATATATTACTGTTAACCCTTTGAACTTGAAAGACCAAAACACAAAAATGTTTTGCGATTTAATAAATATTCTGCTGAATATTTTGAAACTAATTTGATTGGAAGCTGTTTGTGCCTATGTCAGCAACAGGCGCCTGTCGAGTTTGTTTCAAAATGTATTATAGCTTGCCTGTATAACGACATTGAGGTTGGGATTCTGGGAAATCAGGGTTCAATGGGTTATGGTTAATGAGCATGAAATCCGTGTCTAGCAATGGCTGGAGACAAGCAGGCACTAACGCTGATGAGATACTTTATCACACCGACATCATCATAACGGTCTGCCAAAAACATGATATCTTTGATCAAATGCTTTATCTGGCAAACAGTGTCTGGGCGCCTGCAAGTGTACAGTTATTTTGTATTCTTGTCAGTGGACAAATGGCCATAAGCGTAGAAGTACTAGGGCTTCATGATATACCGATATTATATCGAATACCGGTATCATAGCTATACCGTTAGTCATACCGATATGATTTTGCTGATACCGAAATTTCGAGATACATGTTTAAGATAAAACCGGTATAACATTTTGTTAGGAAGATAATCTGCTTCCCATTAGTAATATTTCAATAGTATTTATTTGTCTAGCGATATAAGTTACTGCTATTCGTACTGGAAATGATATGTTACCTGTATTTAGCGATCACGCTTTTCTTATTTATCCAGAGCCGTCAAATTGGTGTTTTGAGGCTAGTGTTAGAGTAATTGATAAAGTAACGATTACGGCTATGAAAGTTGCCTATTTATAAAGTTATAAGAATGCACTTACCGCAAAAAATGTGAATAAAACTTATTTTAATTACCATCATAGGACATCGGATGGTTATAAATGTCTAAACCTTATCTTTTCCTGCGTTAATATTTGATAATTTCCGCCCGTTGTTTGCTAGAAAAATCATAATATGAAATATATATTTTGAGTGATATTTCATATCAATTACTACAGCCTGGTTAGTCAACGATTTCCTGGAATTGTGCGCCTTTGTAGTGACCGCACAACAGCCGAAGTAAAGAGGAACCCGACAATATGAGAAAAAATTTCTCAATTCCCGCGAGATTTATTCACGTCTTATGTTGGCGGTTATCATTAGATATCGATCGATACAAGCTACTCTAACGAGAGCGAGCTTAGCCTATGTATTCGCAGCATGTTGTAGTCTATTTAGTAAGTGTTATAATGGCTAAGTTGTACCGCTGCGCGGAGATTTCCACGTTTCGTGGTTTCGTCCCAATGCAAATTCATCTTATAAAGCACAGGCCATCGTGGAAAGTTCGTTTATTATTCTAACATATACATCAATGCAGATAGCCAGGAAAAATTTGTAAAACATTCATATCCAACGTGTTTGATTCATAACATTGATATTTGCCAGTTAAATATCAACAGCTTTAGGCGTTCGCAGTTTCACTAGGCGAGTTTATACGGGACGAGATGGTCACTGGTTACCGGTATCTTGCGATCTCCACGCGGAAATAGTTGTAATTTCATGGCAAATTCAAATCATTTGTAGGGATGATTTGGGGTGGTTTCAGCCATTTTGGGATATGATTTAACTGAAAACGGTTAAAATCTAGCGACCAATATCAGGGTTCATGTAATTTCTTGGTTTTATTGTGGAAATCTACAGCGACTATTTAAGCAGCGCTGATATACGTTGAATATGGAAGCATACCACTTAAGCCTCACTCCAGTTTTCCTATTTTCCCATCGGAATAATACCGGTATTAAAGGTATATCGGTATGAAAATTGATATCGGAACCGATATTCATTTTTCTAATACCGTGAAGTCCTAAGACGTACTACATCACAGAAGTATAGACTATCAGCATATAGCACGCATTTTGCACCAATGGCCTTCATCCCTTCGACCGTCCATCCGTCCGCCAGCCCATCAGACATTCCGCCCACCCGTCCATCCATCTGTCCATCCGTTCATTCGTTTGTTTGTTTACTTGTCTGTTGGTTTGTCCGCTTGATCGTTCGTTCGTTCGTTCGTTCGATTGTTTGTTCATTTGTTCGTTCGTTCGACCGTCCGTCCGTCCGCCAGCCCACCCGCCAATCAGCCCACCCACGCGTCCATATGTATGTCCGTCCGAGAGGCCTACATTCACAACTTATTTGAGGTAATCGGTGCATATTAACATAATATGAACATCACAGGCACATTAAGCTTTCAGAATGGCTGTATCTTCAGTGTGAGTTGCAGCTGTACACTGTTCATTTTATGTAGAGTCAATGAGGAAGATCCAATAATGGAATTTCTTCACTACTCTCAGACTCTCAGATGTGACATGACTGGACATGCCAGTAAATAATGTAGTCAGAATAATTCAATCAAGTAGCGAAGAAAGGATGGCCCAATTAATCTTCAACCCCTGCATGACATCAGGACAGTGCATTTCGCAGTGTGTAAGGAAGGACACTATCATATCATCGTCTGAGAGCATTAGCTTTGACAGTTCATTTGACCAGTGATAGATGGTCAGTCACAGGATTGTTATAATTATGCTGATTATGGTCATGGAGAATTGGCAGTTGGGCAATTTGAGGATCTGATTGGATGGATTGATGCTGACCGGCAATGATGGTAGCTGCTATTGGTGATCGGCAGCTTGGAAAGTTCAGAGTGATTAATCTGAAAATAATGCTTTTTCATAAATACTATACTAATAGTCACAATTTATTAAAGTTTGGTCCAATAAGTACTTTGTTTAATCTAATTGTTTCAAAAAACAAGCATTGACTTGCCCATGGGAATATAGTATGCCCTATAGCTGCAAGCAAACTAAAATTTGAGAATCTCTTTATGAATGAATCGAAAACAGAGTTCACCGATATATACCCATTGGCAAAGCATGAAACTAAAAAAATGATGATCCACTTTGTGGCGGGGTAGCATGGACGAAAAATACAATCCTGGACTCATTCTTTGCGGTACTGCTAACATCGCTGCACGCTGTGTCATGGGGAATATAGCTTCTTTCTGGAAACTATGGATTCGTAGATCACAGAAGGCCTGACACAAAGACTACGTTTATACAACGCAATCCGCGTATCCTTAATGCTGTATATCTGTAGCAGCCTGGCAGCTCAAAAGGCAGCTCTAGATAAACTTGATGCCTGCCACTGCAAACACCTTCGCAACATCTCTGGCCACGAATGGCCACACAGCATAATTCCCAATGATGCACTATGCAAGAGGTTTAACAAATCGCCACTGTCCGTAATAGTCGCCAAGCAAAGATTGTGCATGTTTGGCCATGTGTTAAGGATGCCAGAAGACACACCAACACAGAGAGCCTTGGAATTCTCCCTGCTGGGAGCCAACAAATATAAGGACAGGAGGGAGCGTCATTACATGAATAAGAAAACATGTCTCGGTACACTCAAGTCATGATTGGACATGAGGAAGCTAATTAAGAGTTTGGCTGAGGACAAGCACAGTGGTCAAATGCGAAGATGGACTGATTTCAGCTGTATAATGTTTCTACTATTACAGCTGCAGAATACAACAATCATACATATTATATAAACTTCTTCCAGCGACCACCTGTGATTTGAGAGCCAGTATGTGGTTTATCATTAATGTCAGTGGTTAAAGGAGCACACTTCTAAAGGAAATGACATCTTAAAAAACCACAAACCTTTGATACAAAACCACCTGTCCGCAATAGACATAGTTATCTCTGTCTTACCAAGCATGCAGAGACAAGTCTATAAAATATAGCATCGTTATATTTACATCGCATGCCTAAGGCCGTATTCTCACTTAATCGGGGATGACGCCATACCTCAGTACCGCGTTAAGCCGGTTAAGTCTCTAGTGAGAACACGGCCTAAGATTGACAGATGTGGTCTCATGTCAACACAAGGTCATTACCAAAGCTAGTCCAATATCCTGACGAATGACAATGACTATTTTTCCTATGTACTTTTATACGAAATCATACTTTGTAAGAGAGAATGTACTATACTGTTATTATTCTACCATATTGAATTCCTGATGTTTCCGCCGAATACGAAGATGCTTATGTCGAAACGGAGAGAGAGAGAGAGAGAGAGAGAGAGAGAGAGAGAGAGAGAGAGAGAGAGAGATGAGAGAGAGAGATGAGAGAGAGAGAGGGGGGGGGGGGGGAGAGAGAGAGAGAGAGAGAGACAGAGAGAGAGAGAGAAAGGGGGTGGGGGAGAGATCACAAGCCGGCTTTTGGTTATTAAGGGACAATAAATCTGGTATGATAATCGTTAATATATCTATATATATTACGAATATTCGCGATTATATTACGAATATTATCGATTATCATAGCAGTTTTATTGCCCCTTATTACCCAAAGGCCGGCTTGTGATCATGATTATGATGTATGCTTAACTGGATACAGAACCGTTTTACGTTATTAGGTAATGCTGGTTGGCATACTGAACAAGATGATTATGCCTAGATCAAAACTCTCCCACACCCTAACCCACTCCACCACTCCCACTCTATCCCGCATCCCTCCATCCTTCGCTCCTTTGTTCCGTCCATCTCTCCCTCTATCCAGTGTATGTTGACCTTCTAACAGCTTCCGGACACCAGACAGACTGGTTTATTGGCTCGCATTTTCGGGTGTCATGATCACCACCATTATTTCAAACCATGTCCATGACATGCCTTCTAAGGCTACTTATTTCACTTCCGATTCCCTTTTTACTTGATGAAACGTGAGGTTTGGAAATCAGATAGTTTGTTAAATCTTTTCTCAACATTAAATAAGAAACGTCTTACAATGTTGTGATCTGTGGAGCAATGAAGGCTGTTCTCAAGCGATGAAACCAGTTTGATTACAATCTGTTGCTGCCACAGACATATACGTTTTAATGTATTGAACATATAGTCTGCATTGTTCATAGGAAATTGCAATTTGAGGGAGGTCGGTTAATTCACCTTTCCAGGGTATCCATTTATCAATCTGACGGCACATGACGTCATAATAAGCTAAGTGGAGTGTAGGATGACGTCATACTCACTGTGTCATAACTGATTATATTTGGCCTGTCTTTAACTCTTAATAGTCGGACACGTTGTACGAATTGTATGTCTCTACTATTTAATAAACATGCTGTTGAACATAGGCAGCAGCAGCGCCCAGTCAAATTAGTTCCAAAATATTCAATCGCTTACCTGTATAGTCTTCTGGAAATTTGATAGTCAGAGAGTTCAGGGATCGATCGATCCTAACAAGAGCAATGTGTGGGTGGAGTTTAGCTAGAGATGGGCGTGCCATAGCTAAAATAGAAAGGTCCCTTCTTCTTGTTCTAGACAGTGTCCGACTTGAACGCCACCAGCTTTCATCGTATCATATTTAACCCCAAAGAGTAACACTGACTATATTCCGAAAGAGCAGCATCCAACCTATTAAATCGATTTCAAAATATCTATCAACTTACCTTTACAGCTACCTTGAAATTTGAATGCTGGGAATTCAGGGTTCAAAGTGTCATCATCGATTCAAATGTGCATACAAAGTGGGCGGAGCTTAGTTAGAAATGGGCGGTTCATAGCTAGAAATGGATCGCACTATTACACGCGTATGTGGGTGTGTTTAAGAGGAAATGTAATTGCTATTTCCAATCTATCACAATGTCCTGTTCTACAGTCTGAAGGGATCAACTTCCTATATCCTGGTTCTTTATCAAACAAGATTTCTTACTTTCTGAAGACGATAATAGCACTCTAAATTCATACGCGGTCGTCGTAAATCCTGGTTAAATGTTCTGGTCGCTGTATTAGCCTGGTAATGATACCCGGATGCTAAGGCTGTGATATTTTCAAACTCACCTCATTCCCAGATAACGCAGCTTACCGGGCAGATGCTGGGCTCGGTATCGGCCCAGCATCGGCACAGTAAGCTGCGTTATCAGAGTTGATTCCACAGGTTTTCGCTCAGGAATGCGCTTTAAAACTTTATGATTATAAGGTACCAACAGTTCCATGTCAAAATGATTTCAGAAGTTCGCTTACGTCGTGAAGGACTTTTCACACAAAGCTCGTACACATGATGAAGTACCCGGAATTCTTTGGCACCAATGTGCATGATGTGTCTTTATTGCACCTGTTCGAATCCGTATATCACCGTATTAGTCACCTGATGTTGTTGAGTCAGTAAATATGGCTGAGACTATTACATAGCGTATGAGGAATAGAATGGCCATCTTAAAGCATACTGGTATGTTCGTTCCAGAATGTCTAACTATGCAAACCACTTTATAGCAACTATGTAATATGTGATAATGGAATTACGAGTAAGGCTTACCACGTCATAATCTGTGCTAGAAAGAAGCAATGCATTTGTATGGAAACGGGAATCTGTAAGTGCTTGGGTTAAGATGACGGAAAACATCTTATGTTCTTGTCAATAAAGACACTGGCATGTGTGTGTGATAGGTGACAAATGAATGTGTTTAATCAAGACGGGTGGGCATACGATTTACTACATAGCGATGTTTGAATATATTTGTAAACAGTATTGACAGAAAAATGTTGCTACGTTGTGAAATAGTGACCTTCCAATTTAATGGCTATTTCGTACAATTATTGGGATGTGCCCAACTATATTAAATGGATCTTTCGATTTTTAGCTATGCCCCGCCCATCACTATCTAAGCTCCACCACACATTAATCGTGTTGGGATCGATCGATCGCTGAACTTCCTGACCATCAATTTCCAGAAAACTATACAGGCAAGCTGTTGAATACTTCGAAACTAATTCGGCTGGGTGTAACAACTGTGCAACAACGTCCAGTTTAATTAGCTTCAAAATATTCAACAGCATGTTTATTAAATTTTAGACATACAATTCGTACAATGTGTCAGACTATTAAGAGGTAAAGACAGGCCAAATAGAATCATTTATGACGCAATGATTATGACGTCATCCTACACGCCGCTTAGCTGATTATGACGTCATATGGCGTCAGATGATAGAACGATACTCTGGAAAGGTGAATTATTAGTTTGTCCTATACTAAATTAAATTGCTTGCCCGGAATGTCGTCTGCGACATGGCACGCGAGAATTTGAGTCTCCAGTATTGTTCAATGTACAAGGCAATCCAGAGTAAGCCATTCCTACACTTTTCAGTCAAATTATACCAACCGCTTCTGTTCAACTCAGAGGTTCTGATGGCCATTTCGGCAAGAATTTGACTTTGCTACCTGAAGCAGTACCAACTTTCAGTCAATTTATTTTCTTAATATTCAGTAAGAATATAACTGCAGCGAATAATAAATGTGTGCTGCTACAAAAGCAGATGAGAATATATATTGGCTTCGGCAGAATCACCATTACACTAACTGACCCAGACAACAGAGCATGGCCAGTTTTCTTGCAGCGTGCTTCAAGCGCAATCTGCGGCACGTATGTAACAATGTTAGCATCGATGTAATAATCTCCTAGTTTGTTAAACATATTAACTTCCATTTGACGAAATATCGTGTTTTCATGTGCTGTCATGTGAAACTGATAATACCATATGGCAAAATCGAGTCGTTTAATTTTACTAGCTTTGTTTGTTTCAAGTCAGTGCATTCGCGTTCAATTGCAATTAGTAATTTCTAAAGTAAGGAATACCGATTTACTTCACTTTGACAGAAACGCGTTCAGTGCATTGTCACATTATGTAAAAGTATATTTGTATAGACTGCAATTTTTAATGCAATCGCTTACATCACGTAGACCTATGTATAATTACAACACAGAGCCTAACTTGATTAGTTCGCAAACAACATCAATAGCATTTCCAAAAATGTTAGTCGGGATCCCAGGATGATTCATAATAAGGAAAGATTGCTGATTTAATAAGAAGTGGCCAGAGTGGCGTTGTCAGCGACCGTCAGTTAGTGCTGAAGTAGCGATTTAGATGGTCACAAAAGCTACACTCCAACAATGTCTACATCCCGGAGAGGCAACTCATTTTCCCTTATTATTAAACATCAATATTGATTTTTGTCATCCTAGAGTTGTCACGCAGTTCTTCATCGTGAACGGTTTCAAGAACAGCATATTCCTAATATTCACGACGTCCTGGGCCAGCACCAACAATCCAAAACTACTAGCGATCGTCCACAAGCGGAATTTTCAATTGACCGGCATCTCATATTTTCTCACAAACACGAGAAGTCATTTTCACTAGCACAATCTGGGCCGAACTTAAATTTATGAGATATAGATATTTATTTATTTGCCACAATAGGCCATAGGCCCTTGAGTGTAACAACTCAAATATATATATATATATATATATATATATATATATATATATATATATATATATATATATATATATAAAGCTTAAAATTACCTGCATATATATATGCCAGCTATAGTTTGGCAATTTCGTTTAAAAGCAATCATACAGGTAAGTTGTTGAATACTTTGAAACTAATTTGACTGGAAGTTGCTGCTGCCTACTTCCAGTCAAATTAGTTTCAAAATATTCAACGGGATAAGTATTACATAATAAAGAATGTAATGCATTGGCACCTGTATGACATCACACACTATTGCTTGAGGAGACAAAATGGGGGCGATCACTGTTCAACATTTACGCGATATTACAAAGCAGATAATTGTGATACAGATAAGGGAATGTGACAGGATATGAATGATATGGAATCTATAAACCATAATCTATCGGTGCAATAAAAGATATGAGATGAGATTAGCATCCCCTTAAGGCGGTGCAGCACGTACATTTGCACACGGGCCCCAAATTTCCAGGGCCGCCAAGAAAGTGATACAAAAATGTTTCATCTTAATTTTAGTACCCCTACATGAGTTGTAGTCAAACCTATATGACTGATCTTGCCAAATCCAGTGGCGTAGCATTTATAGCATTACCGCCACCACCACCCCACCCATAGAGCAGAGTTTCCAACTAGCTAAAAATTTTAATTGAGGTTAAAATAGTGAACAAAAATGTGTTCAGAGAGAGACAGACGTATTCGGTCTTCCACACCTCAGTGTCTTGATATATTGTTAATAGGTTTGCCTGTGTAAGATAACACAGTGACCATTGCTATATATTTTGTGACTGGATTTGTTATACACGTAGACATATATAAATTGATTAGAACAACAGCTATGTTGCCACTAGGTATTGATGGCAGGTAATATCTATTATAAAAGAAGTCACCTTCCTCATACAGGTACAAGTGTAATTCATGTATTGCACATTTTCCTTTGTGGATCTCCAAAAATGCATCGGAAATCGCCAAACGAAGTTTAAAAATATATAATTATCTGGGTGGACTTGCGGCGCGGCCAAGTTAACAAACCATTTATTTTATTTAGACCCACAGCATAGTTATTTTAGTAAATTAGGAGTATTCATTCTAAGGCTATAATAAGTAATACCAGTTGAATATTGTGTTATTAGCTTGCCTGCCTCCAGCAACAACTTGCAGTCCAATCAGTCACAAAAAGGTGTACAGCTCACGTTTATGGTGGCTTACAATTCGTCCTATGTATTCGTATTTAGGTTCTGTGTCTAATGTAACCACACAGTTTGGTATGGTGTGGCATTGCATTACTGGACCCCGGTTTTATAGAAGAAAAAAAAGAATATTAGGGAAACTAGATACATTTTCCACCTCCAGAAACATAGGAGATGCCCTCTGAGAGCATCGGGATTCCAAGGTTTTTCAGGGAGGATGCCCTGACTCAACACCTCTGGATTGGTTAGGGGTCTTACATATGTATTGAGGTGGGGGCTTCGTCACACCTGCTACGCCACTGGTCAAATCCTAGTCATATGACATTAGGGGCCCCAGTGGCATTATGTTTGAAACAGGACGCTAGCTTTCTCACGATCCCAACCGCAGTTCAGAGGGTCCCAGGTAGGAACTTTGCAGAGCCCCACCCCACCCCTACCCCCACCTCCACTGAGTCCGAAGTTCGGCCCTGATCACATGGCCTTTGTGGCAAACATCACCATATGCCCTATTGAAATATGTTCATTATATATTCATAAAGTATGCAAACGGTAATTTCAAATGCAATACAACATTATATGTAAGCAATCGTATTCGATATCATAAACCGTGTGTGTATATAATTCTTAGTAGTATATCGATGTCCACATGCATGGCTGTGTGCGTACGTACATACGTATGCACGCATGTAGGTACGTGCGTGAGTGCGTGCGTGAGTGGGTGTGTGCGTGCATGCGTGTATGTATATGTGTACGTACGCGTGTGCGTTGCGTGTGTGCGTGCATACGTGTTATTGTATGTCTCCAGTCGTCTGTACCATACTAACTACCCGGAGCCTGGGTGGTTTAGTCATGGTCTGTATCGGATTAGTAGTTAATACTGGTTAAGTGGGTGAGTTTGATTATGTCAACGGCTTAAATGCACTTTAGCTGACGCCACTGGTGTTGAATTCGCGTGCACTATAAAAGCTTTCCTTAACTGCGCTGTTGTTGATCATACTAAACTTAACGTCTCTTTTGTTGTTAATTTATGGCTAGTTTCCTTGAAACGTCCATACAGGCAAACCTGTCTATTGTGACCATCTGCGGAACGTCCACACAGTCAAACGTGTCTATTGTGACCATCTGCGGAACGTCCACACAGTCAAACGTGTCTATTGTGACCATCTGCGGAACGTCCACACAGTCAAACCTGTCTATTGTGACCATCTGTGGAACGTCCACACAGTCAAACGTGTCTATTGTGACCATCTGTGGAACGTCCACACAGTCAAACGTGTCTATTGCGGTCATCTGTGGAACGTCCACACAGTCAAACGTGTCTATTGCGGTCATCTGTTTTTTATAACATTAATCCTTTAAACACTGAATTCTCAGAAAATTTTTACAGGTAACCTGTTGAATAATTTGAAAATAATTTAACACGAACCTGTCGCTGATCTTTGCATTGGCCTTTTGGATTGAAATGGTTAGGTTGGCCCTTCGCATGCAGCAGGTGAAATAAATGCTTGTATTCATTGTGATGATGGCACCAGTAAAAGATAGGTGCACCTTTCCTCGGTACGGTTCTCGGAATGAGTCAGATCATGCTAAATGGGGCGCAATAATGGAAGCTAACGAACTCCCCAAGCAACAATCCAAATCACGGCTTCCAGAGGATTGTCTCCGTCAATAGCACCATATACCGCCATAGGCCCCATTAATCTGCGCAAGAAAATCCGGTTTTGTATGCGTTATGCAATTTTATGTGTTCTCCTGTAATCAAAGTTGATTAATACCTTCAATTTACGAGACGATTATAGCGATTGCCGAAGTTTAAGGACCACATATAGGCGTATTTACTTCTATGCAAACAAATAGCGTCTTATTAACGATGCCATTTAAAAAATAATCGCCTTTATTCTGACAAACAGCTATGACAAAACTGGGACCGTTGTAGCAGTATGAAAATAACAATAACAAAACCACGGCAGGTGTGTGCTTTTGCGTTGACACATTAGTTACCCCTCCAGAACTTGTTTAACCAGTTTCAGGATACGAAGCCGGATGTGGGATACAACATATTTTCCAAGAACAGAAATTGTTACAAATTTAAGATTAGCATTATGAATTTTGGGATGCGTTTTCTATTAGCTTAACCATGAAATGTAATCTCATATAAAAGAGTATTTTAGTTTTTTTAATGTTTGAAAAAACGGAGCCATTACCGTTCTTATTTTAGGAGTAGTTTCTGGAATGTGATATCTGATGACGTGTAGTACTATGAGTTGTAATCAAATGATACTAAGTTATTCTTCGATCGATATATCTCATGCGCTTCATAATCCAACGCGTGGTAGCGCCTATACATCTGTGTATAATATTTTTTCTACTGGATTTCTTTAAAATGAGAACAGTTCTTACGCTGTTCTTGCCATATATGTTGGCAGATACGTACTTGGAAATTACCTTGCTCATTTCCCATGCACGGATAGTCATCGTAGACCGAATCGTAGACCGAATCTCAACCGCTTATAGGTATTCTGTTGATTCTAGAACTTGGCAAAGTCGTTAGATTTTTGGGAAATCCTACTCCAAAATGACGATTTTGCATAAGTGATATATAAAGATAACAACAACGGTGTCCAAAATTCATTCGTTTTTTATTCTTTCGTGTTGAGTTTCCAATTCGCGGTGATCAATGACGCCATTATTTACTTTAAGGACGAAGCCGGCCAAAACCGGCCTCTGCAGTTGTCATGGGAATGTCCATTTCCAGGCCAAGAGATGACTGTTTTTGAAGATTTACCACTGGAAGGACTGGCTCGATATCCGAGCCAGTCATTCCAGTGGTAAATTTTCAAAAATAGTTTTCTCTTGGCCTGCAAATGGATATTCAATAAGCAAATGTTTTAATTTTTTCAACAAATTTACTCATTAAAGGGTTAAAAGGTTATGATTAATGGAAGAATCCAGTTTTAGCTCCACCCACACTTCGCCCATGTTGTGATCGATCGATCGATCCTTGAACTCTCTGACTATCAATTTCCAGAAAACTATACAGGTAAGCTGTTCAATATTTTGACAACTAATTTGATTGGGTGCTGTTGTAGCATATGGCAACAGAAGCTCCCTGTCAAAATAGTTTCAAAACATTCAGCATTTTTAATTAAATAGTAAAGACATACAATTCGTACAACGACGCTTAGTCCATCATCAGTTAAGCGTTCATGGCGAACTTAGCTACGTAATGCATGAGGTGTCATAATTTAATATGACGTCAGCCTACACGCCACGTAGTTGATTTTGACGTCATAGGAGTGATGGATATACAGGAATCCTCCATTATATTTATTATTAAGAGTTTTACGAAATGCTTGAATCTTACAAATCGTTTCCATCAGCTGTATAAAGATAATCCATGCGACTAAGTAATATTAAACGGCTTTGAAAAAGATCTAAACATTACAAAACATAATGGACCTTTCCAGTTTATCCATCCAGCACATGACGTCATCACCAAGTACGCGACGTGTATGATAACTTCATAATCAATGACGTCATGAATGATGTAGATAAGTACATCACGAATGTATAATTGAAGAAGGACTACGTGTTGTTGTACGAATTGTACGTCTTTACAATTTAATAAACATTCTGTTGAATATTTTGAAACCAATTTCACCGGGAGCTGTTTCTGCCCAGTCAAATTAGTTTCGAAATATTCAACAGCTTACTTGCATCCTTTTCTGGAAATTGATAGTCAGGGCGTTTGGCGATCGATCCCAACACGAGTCAGGTGTGGGGGCGGGGCATAACTAGGGATAGGCGGAGCGTAGCTAAAGCTGGAAAGGTCCATTTTGTTTTAGTAGCATGTAGCTGTTGAGTCCACACAATACAGTTCTGTTCACTTATAGACAATTATAGGCCATGGTTTTCAATGCGCTATTTCCATATTTCATATGTCACAGGATATTTTTCAACAATTTGATAGACAAATTATACCTACATATCTACAGGGTTGTTAAACAATCTTGTAAAATACATTAACTTAACTCAGAAAAATAAATTTTAAGCTAATTTCAAGTTAATATAGGCTAGTATCGTAGATGTTCAATGTCATCTGTAATTCGGTGTTATAACATAAGAGCTTTCCATTAAAATTTATCAATATATTTCTCTGTAAAACATTTTAATTATAGTAAAATAACGTCGCAACCGTAATCGTTACACCATCGCGTTTAGGTAACAACCGACTGGTAATACACCGTTAACGACGCACGTCCCAAGCGCGTGAAACAACTGCCTGGCAATACACTATGTGTAGATAGGTATATTTATATGTGATCTTTTACTGAGCGGGATGTAATGTTGCGATCTGATCTATCACTCAAGTATTTGACGTCATGAGCAAGTACATCACGCGTTAACTGAGATCACATTCATTGTGACATAAATAAAGAGTACGAATCGTATGTCTTTTGTGAATTTACAAATTAATAAAAAAAATAATATGTTGAACATTTTGAAACTAATTTGACTGGGAGCTGCTGCTATCATAGTTTCAAAATAATCAACCGCTTACCCGTATAGTTGCCTTGAAATTTATATTCTGGAAATTCAATTTCATAGTTTCGAATTAATTCCAACATGTTTAAAATGTTGGTGGAGATTAGCTAGAAGTAAGCGGGACTTAGCTAGAAATAGGCGGAGCTTAGGAAGAAATCGATCCATCTATTAACATAAGATTACTAATGAGGCTAAATTCATTTACTATATCGATAATTAAAGCAGTTATGCGGTGCAAATATTCATGATTTAAACGATAATAAATTCGCCCGATTTCATATGTGACACACGCAATGGCGAGGTGACTGCCTATATCTGGTGTGAATGTTTGGGATGATTGATTAGCAGATCAGGGAGACCTACTCATAACAAGATAATAGTATTGAATTCAATCACCTTTCTCTTATGTCTATTTAAAATCCCCTGACAATGTCCGGCAAATACAGTGCGTTAATTAGTCCTCGTGCTAATGAATCATGTGTATGAGTTGTTTGGTTAGCATGTTTCAGGTCCCAGTGTTTCTAGAACCCATTTATGTCTGGTCTACATTTCTATCAGATCGGTCACTACTGCTCTGTAACATTACGCAGTTTTGCCACTGGTACATATTATATTCTTGGTCGGGCAGAAACAACGGGACATCAATGAGAGTGTCCTTGTTTCGAACGATGGTGAGATAGACCACCACTGAGGCACGAAACGGGTTCGCATGTTAGAGATGTGACCACAACACCAAGCCGCCTCCTTATTATGCGATCTAATAATTTCACGAGAGCGCTTCCAAATGACATAAATCATCTTAACGCATTATTATGATCTTGGTAGATCTAAAGCAGTGACTGGAAATTCCCACACCAGTCATTTCTCTAACCTCATGGGTCCTGTGAATGCTGTGGGTAGACTAATCCCGTCACTGATCATCTATCATTGGTAAAATAATCGAGCGTCTCTAATGCTCCCTATAAGACGTTATAATGTGGCCATTCTAAGTATCCCGCGATTTTTTCTATTTTGACTTTACAGTTGGATGCGTAGCCAATAATTGGCTCATCCCGTTTCTCGCTATTGGATTTAATACCTTCGGAAGGTCATTCCGTTGATCTATTATTTTACTTTGTTGATAGGTGGCCTAGTGTTTGGAGATTTGGAGATGCTGAATAGTATACTATGGTAAAGAAGGTTGCTTCAAGTAGTAGATGATAAAAAGGTGTAATTAGACAACTGTGATGTGTTATCTCATGCTATGCGATAAATAGCCATGCTCTGGTAAATTATCATCATTCTGTACATGTAATAGCTGCTGATCTATATCGCAAAGCAGCACCATTCGGCAACACACTTGTCAAGATGTCATAAATAAGATGTGATAAATATTTCATTATTATTGACGTATGCGTAGAAATTAAATTTATAACCCTCGAATTTGTTATCGAGTCAGTAATTCCAGTGGGAAAATTTAAAAAATACTCTTTTCTTGGTCTGAAAACGGACATTTCATAAGACCACTGAAGATGCCGTTTATCAGGGAAACAATGGGCTAATACTGCAATAGGTGTGTTCGAATGTGTCACCGGTGCTTCTTCTACAATGTCCTGCGATGAACCCAAAAGGCAGTTATTTACCACATGGAATGCTACAATCACGACAGCATGTTACAAGTGATATATACCCCAGATATATCATAATTCATGTGAGACGGCCATTGACAGCTTTTATGTCATAAACATATGGATGCTTATTTCCATGCGTAATTAACCACGTGCGTCTGTGTCTGTGCGGGCTTGCGGGCGTGTGTGTGCGTGTATGCGCGCGTGCTCGTGTGAGTACGTATTTGTATCTAAACTGCATGCGTGAATATGGACATAAAATGGGAGAATCTCGTTGCCCATCCTGTAGCGATGGCAGATATAGATAATTCTCTTGAATCGAAAATCTTCATTTATATCAGATCAGGGAACTCCGGCAGAAAGATCGACTCGCACTTGACATTAATCACTAAAGCAAATAAGTCACAATTGAAAATAAATAGTCGTCAAACCTCCGTTCCATATTGACCAAGAAAGGCAGTTCGTCACATACCATACCACATTCTATTCCGGAATACGTCGTTATCAAGTCTAACGATTAACGCTTGCCATAGTTTACCTATATGCTGATTGGTTTGCAATTAATTGTCACAAATATCAGCGGAGATATTTTGTTAATATTTAATCCAGCAGGTTTCATTTTTGCAACATTAAAACCATCATCTAAAGGAATTCAGATTGGAACCAGTAAATTTTTGGGAAATGGGACAGAGATCACGCACTAAAAACGATGAGTAAAAAGGCCTATCCTTCCTTTGCGACAGTTCTCTGACACCAGGGATCCTTAAAGGTCACAGATTCTGGCACCTAATAGGATACTCCATCAGCGGCCAGAATTATATTTTCTGGCACCACGGACATAAGTTCCTAAGAGTAACCAAATATGTTTGATTGGAGCACCATATAGACAAAATTACAGGCGCCATTTCTAGATGTGTGCATTGCTGAATCGGCAGAGACAAAAGAAGAAGATAGCGTCTGTTCAACACAAGTCTGTGTTCAGTACTTTTGATCGTGTCACCTTTACATAATTACTTCTCCTTTGAGTTGAAGTTTGGCTACGTACGAAAGACACAAATCTGGCACGGTACCTTAGGAAAGAAATGAATGTAAGCGCGAAAGGAAAAGCCAATCCGGCTACGAAAGAAAGAAACAAATCTGGGCACGTAAGGAATAAACATATCTGGCCATGCAAGGAAGAAACCTGGCACGTGAGAAAAACGTAAATCCGGTGATATAAGAAGGAATCAAATCTGTGATGTGTCTACGTAAGAAATAAATAAATCTGGTCATGTAAGAAAGAAAGCTGGCTGTGTAATGCCCTGTTTTGACAATCAGATTAATCTGATCAGATTTGTTGAATTCAGTAGCATATGACCCTGTAAACATTAAATCCGAAGCCTGAAGCCAAAAATTTGAAGGCGAATCGAGTGGTTCATCAGATTTGTCGAATTCGATGAAAAATATATAGCCACATAAGAAAGGGGGAAATTTGGGAATGTAAGAAGGAAACAGATCTGATCACGTAAGAAGGAAACACATGTGGCCAGGTATGAAAGGACGTCAAAATCATTGGCAATGGAAAGAGGACGTCAATTCCTCCGTACGGCACAATATTTTCTACATATTGTTATGCGTCCGAATCAATAAAACTATTTTAAACTGCTGTTATCACATAGTTATAGAGAATCTTAATCACATATCTATATAGATTATTTATTGGTCTTTCTACGCCTCAGTCTAAGAATGTATGGTCACTTCAGTCACTAGATATATCTTTAGTGACACGATCTCTTTGAAGATGTGAAGATATACAAATATACCTTAAATTGGGTAAAAGCTGAACTCTATAGTCACTGTCACTGTTACTACAATTAGCTGATTCATTGGGTAGCCTTTTTGAAGTAAAGCTTAGTAATATCACATATCATAGTAACCAATTACTGCATGGTCAGCCAGTGAAACACCATGAAAGAATATTTGTCAGACTGTCATTTCTCTATGAACACCAACCTTATAATTATATCAATCCAAAAATGTACATCAAGCTCTGGTCACATAGATAACCAACACGTGCAACGCCTGCAGATAACGCTTTGATGAATCCCGTTCCAGACCAATGCGAAAATGAGGGCTTGCACTTGGTTTGGTGGAGGATTAATTGTATCATGCCTTTCTTCACTACTGGCTTTAATAACATTGGAAGGATATTAAATTGATATATATATATATATATATGTTTCAGGGCAACTATCTCTCCGGACTTATCCGGAAAATGCGGATTTATTAACAGGCCTCCGGATTTCCGGACGTCTTATCAAACATCACGAATTTTTTTCATCCACATGTCAAAAAAGGATTTTAGGCAAATCTTGGTAGCTAGTTACCTGCACGGTGGTGGATGGCGAATGGCATCCGATGCTACAGTGTTTACTGTCCTCTGAATACAATGTTTCAATAGTTACATGCTGAATCTGCAGTATTGATGCGAGGTTACCTTTGATAAACAACAGAGTTCTATATTGCACCCTTTCCAATATGGGCATTTATTTATGTACATTGTTTGCAATAGTCCTAGCTGGACATTGTCGGCTGGACACGACCGACAGTTCCAAATTGGGTAGCTATGCAAGTTGAAAATACTTTTATTTGAGGTAGCAACACTTTTCAACAACATATTTTATCAAATAGACATGTGTTCCATTAATCATTTGATTTAATAGCATTGAAAGGATCCATGTTAAAATTTCTTCACCTTGTTGACCAGCTTATCTATGATTCCTAGTGCTGACGAGGCATTAGGTCACTGTGCTATTAAAATGTTGATGTTAAAGAGATGTACGTCGACCACTTGCTGTCACTAATGCCAGCTCTCCCCGGTGCTGGTTCTGTTTATGGAAATAATGGTATAGCGGAAGAATACAAATCCATCCACGGATTAGCACGTGCACTCTTACAGGAACTGTATCTCAATCATGTCGGTGTAAGTCGTCATCACAATGCATGAATACAGAACGCCTGGTGAGAATCTTATTGGGAGACACAAAACGTTAAGTCAAATCAACACATTCTGCACAGTTTGAAACATCAATAGGATCATGACAAGAATTAATCTCCCAATCGCAATGATAGGTATGACACTAGATATGGAGAATGTAGATGATGTTGGCAGTATCAATATGGGAAAATGTCTTCTTGATACACAACTTCCAAAAGCTGCAGGGCAGCTCAAGGCTGCAAACCTCAAAACAGAGTTCACTCCCTAGATCCCAAACTACAGAAATGTTTGACCACGGTATATGCATTGGGGAACTAAGAAGTCGACGAAGAGCCGTATCTTGAGTTCCATTCACTGCAGCTCTACGGACATTGGGGCTCTTTGTGTAACCGAAAATATCGTCTTCTGATCCGTTTGGAAGTTGTAGGTTTGTGGCTCTAAAATGTCCATGCAAGTCAAGATGCAACTATATGATGCTACATGTGTTTCATTATTTCTATGCAATTGCAACAGCTGGGTGGCTCCAAAAGCCCTCAGGAACATACTTGATGCATGTTACCGCACACATGTGCAAGCCATTGCAAACCATCACTGCCCACACAGTCTAATACCAAATGCAGCTCTCCACAGACTGTGTAAAACAGAGACATTATCTGTGAGGGTAACACTGGTGGTCATCTATATGTCAATGAAAGAGTTATTGTTTCCAGTGGCAACGTGTCCACCACTGACGCGCAAAACGGTGTCACCTGCTAGATAGATCAGAGTGTTAATCTCCAAACCAAGCCGCGCCTTTATCATAAGATTGAATAATGGTCTTCACGAGAGCTCCCTCGAATGGCATATATCATCTTAAAGCATTATAATAATCTTAGTAGATCTAATACCGTGGCTCGAAATTCCCCCACCATTGATTTATTTACCACAAAGATCTGATTATACAAATCCCCAGCCATCGTTGATCAAATAATCTAGCGCATCTACTGCTCCATATGACACTATTATGGGGTTATTCTAAACAACCTGCGATATTCCTTGCTCTGATTTTACAGTTGGATGCCTAGAAGAATAATTGGACCATTCCGTTTCTAGCTATTGCATTTAATAAGTTTGGAAGCCATAGAAGATCATTCCATTGATTTATGTTGTTACTTTGCCGATAGGTGGACTAGCGTTGAGAATTAAGGAGAAAATGTAGATGCTGAATACTATATCACGTTGAACAAGGATGCTTGAAGTAACTCGAAGACAAATGGTTTAATTAGACTATAGTGCTAGGTACTGTTATATACTGTGATGCATTGTAAATATCCGAGGCATGGTAGGCTAATGATTCCATCATTCCATAATCATACCATACATGGCAAAGCTGCAAGCTGTTGCTGTCGGTAGGAGGACGGTCCCCATGATGTAGAAATTTGTCAAAGTGAACTTTATATTTCATTATTATTCATAGAAATGTAGGATAGAAATAATGCTGGGAATTTTTACATAGGGAACCGGTCCAGTTTTAGCTATGCCCCGCCCATCTCTAGCTAAGCTACACACACACCCCGATCATGTTGTGATTGATAGATTCCCGAACGCCCTGACTATCAATTTTCAGAAACTGTAGGCGTTAGCTGTTAAACATTTTGAGACTAATTTGACTGGGCTCTGTTGCCGCGCAGCAACAGCATCCGGTCAAATTAGCTTCAAAGTATTGAACTGAATTTTTATTAAATGGTAATGACATACAATTTGTACAACGTATCAGACTATTAAGCATTAAATACGGACTGAATAGAGTCATTAATGACATCATGATTATGACATCATCACACACGTCACTCAGTTGATTATGTCATCTGACGTCATATGATGGATGGATAAACTTGGAAAGGTCCATTCTGTGTAATTCTGCAATGGATGATTTCAATCTGGTCGCTGGTGTTTCTGCTACAATATCAGGCAATAACTTCACCTGATTCATAAAACAGTTATTTATCTCATGAAATGGTGCAAGAGTCATCGCACGCATATTACAAATGATATATGATATCCACATATCACAATTCGTTTAAGTGTAGCCTCCAGGCGTGAGCGCTGGTCCGCCGGGTACTCTCGTTCCGCAGCACAGCTAGTGCATGGCACGTTGAAGCGAGGCTGCTGTTTAGCTGCGGATCTTGGGGTTGTGGATCCAGGGTTGCGCGCTGTCGGCTTATACAAAGACCGACTTCTAGACCCGGTGGAACGTTCACCTTCCAGTGGGGCCGTGCGGCCATCGTCGCGGAAGTTGAACCCCACGGTCTCATCCTCGCTGTTGGTGTCACCGATGTGGCGGTCCCCTCGCTCCATTTAGGACGGGAACATAATTAAATACCTACAATAATTAAACTGTAACAGTCAAACAATGGTACTCCTTTGCTGCTACAACGTTGTTTCTGCCTTATTTATGTGGTCCTTCTGCTAGATCCTATCCTAAGATTTAATATTTGGGTCCAGATCTAGGTTAAGCTGCAAATGGTAGTGCAAACCCACTATCTTTAACATATACACCTGTGCAAAAGTTAAGCACCAGCAAAAACAATAGAACGTAGAAACATGATGGTACAACTAGGCTGCCATACTTTTTGTCCCCGCGTTAGCTGACATAATTCCAAGTACGAAATGCACATGCATGCATGACTTCACGCCGCTTGATGTCCGTGCGTGGCGTGAAACAGCACACGTGTTCAGTTATGTAAAAGTCCAGTTTGAGGTGTAGAACATTACATACAGATTTAGGCGACAAGATTAGGAATTTTGTGTTCATGACCGTGGTTTATTTGTACAGAGAGAATTAGCTCTTGTGAACCGCTATGGCAAGACGAAGGTTAAGTGATCGTGTGAAATGGCAAATCATAGGCATGCATACCACTGGTATGTCATGCAGAGAGATTGGCAGACAGCTGAACATTAACCATACTGTAATCAGTCGTTTGATTGCAAAACATGGGCAAACTAACGAGGTGAACGACAGGCCTAGATCTGGAAGACCGAAGAAGACTACTGCCCGTGATGATCGAGCCCTAGTACGCCTTGTTAGGAGATCTCCATTCACCAACAGCAGAGTGCTCAGCCAGCAATGGGAAACGCGCAATAGAGTGTCAATGTCTACCGTCAAAAGGAGACTGTATGCTGCTGGCATGAAAGCTAGGAGACCTGTCAGACGTCCTCTCCTCACTGCACACCACAAAGAGGAGCGTCTGAGGTGGTGCAACGAAAGAAGACACTGGAACATGAGATCCTGGAGACGGGTACACTGGTCCGATGAAAGTCGGTTCCTGCTTCATGCCACAGATGGTCGAACTCGTGTATGGAGGTCCAGACGCACGGCGTACGACCAACGTAACATCATGGAAGAAGTTCCATTTGGTGGAGGTTCCGTTATGATATGGGGGTGCATCTCATTTGATTGTAAGCTGGATCTGTTGACTGTACCTGGAACACTAAATGGACAAAGACATCAAGATTCCATACTGGATAGAGTTGTGGTCCCTCATTTTGTAAATCATGCACCTGGAACCCACCCTATATTCATGGATGACAACGCCCGACCACATCGTGCTAGAGCTGTGCATGAATACCTCCGCCAGAATGCCATCGAAACCCTACCATGGCCAGCAAGGAGCCCTGACATGAACCCTATTGAGCATATCTGGGACATTCTGGGAAACATGGTGAGAAGGAGGGATCCTCCTGTGCAGAACCTACAGGAATTAACAGACGCACTCCATCTTGAATGGCAACGAATACCACAATGGCGTATCAGTCGGTTGGTGACCAGCATGAGACGTCGTGTCCAGGCCGTCATCCAGGCACAAGGTGGATATACCCGGTATTAATAATGACAGTCTCAAACTCGTGCACAGATGTTAAACTTCGTTTTCAGACACCATTAATGACAATCTAGCCACGTGTGTCAACTGTAGGGCAATAGTTGTCAGTTGTGTCAACGTAACCATATTCAGGCCTCGTTTTCAAGTTCAAACAAAAACATACAGTGTTTCCCCACCATCATAATCAGCATTCCCCTAGTTGCATTATTACCTCTTGCACTAAGATGGATGGGTACATAAATGTTTATGCTATTGCTTTCTTCATAGCACATGAATATACCCTCGCATGTGCGTAAAAATAGGGTGGTGCTTAAATTTTGCACAGGTGTATATAAGTGTGATGGCCGAGAATCTGTCGGTGACCGTATGGTCACCCATGTTACCTTAGCTAGACAGCATGTGGAAATACCTTGAAGTGAAAGCTCCGGAATCATATAACGATCCCGTTACCATCGAATCACGATCACATATAATAGGACAAGTCACATTACATAAGCGTTAAAAAGCACATGGTGGGGGAAAAGATGCAGCTACCCAGCTATAGTGACCTTCCCATGAGGGCGTGGTAGGTTCCAAGACCGCACCCAGTCACTCGTAGCGTTAAATCGAAAGCTGAGTTCTGTCAGTCAGCAGTGTGTCGGGGGCAGATGTTGTGAGATCCGCACCCAGGGAAGTAACATTTTACTTGTCGTTATGGTTAAGTGATTTCGCCCAGAGATGCACTGCAGGCCAGTAACTATAATGTTGTCGCAGTGATTCCTACTTTGGCGGTGTTTTCTAACTAACTAGTATCCGAAGATATGGGGGAGGTCTACGCGATCATCGACACTTTGTTTCCAACCGCTCTGAAACCCCAATAGTTTCTGAGTCAGCTCTAAACAACGTGACGGAGGGAAGTCCAAACAATTAATACGCCCGGAGGCTGGAAGAGCGTAGACAGAGACAATCACTCATATAATGGAGGCCTTAATGTATATGGCCAATTTATACAATCTAGCCGGTGTGCAGTGTTACATATCCGCTACTGCCGGAAAAGAGACAGAGAAATTGTCCCTACTACTATAAACCTATCCTATCGAGCTAAAATAGTCCAGGTTTAGTCGACCGCATGTCATGTTCGCGCAGTGAGAGCATGATCAGCGACCTCAATGAAAAAGTGATGCTGTGGGGGAACATGGTGGTGCGGTTGTTGTTTCTGAATTGTGTAGCCTAGCGAACTGCGGTTCCATTGTTTGTATATAAAATAAGCAAAACATATAACTAGGATGGGAACTGCCATAACTTATTACAAAACAATAAAACAGGTCACACGACCTTGACAGTGCGCAATGGCACAAAAACTAGAATAACGTATACATTAAAAGAATACACTTGGAGAATGCGGTAGTCATCCGTACCTGTTACATAAAAATAATACATGAATATACTAATATAATATAGCAATGATGGAGTACCTATTAGTCATCGGTATGGAAAAAGTTCTAGAATCACAGTAGTTGAAGCATAATACATTTGGAACGCGAGGTGGAAGTCAGCTGCTAAGAAAAGCTGCAGGCGAAATGTCTGATGCGGCTCATTCTCAGGAACAGTGAAGAAGAACGTCTGCGGTTGCGGATGGCTAGTAGTTAGTCACGTCTATCCACAAATAATAATAATTTAGGCGGTAGTAATTTAAGCGGTATTCTGAAGGTTCCGTACTTGTGCGGAAATTGAAAGCTGCCCTGTAGTTTTCGAAGGGCTATGGAAGAAAAGTTAATAATGCGGATGCATTCTAGCGGATCACAAGACGAGATGCATCGAATAGCTCTTACGATGCATCGGGCAATGCCCCCTGACTGTGGTCAAAATGTCTAAAGTTGAACACAAAACATGTGCGGATTTGATTCACCACTGGACGGCATGGTACGACAGATCTGGCGAGTTGTCCATCGAGCACATCACTCGCCCTACATACTTCGACGTCACCTGACGCGCTAAAGTACCCATACACTAAATATATGCATCCGCTAAGCCTATGGGGGTTGAATATTTTGAAAGGAATTTGCTGGTTCAATTAAGGATAACTCAGCCATTTCTGGACCGATTTTAAAATAGTAAAAATATTTGGAATCCTCGCTTCATTCGGGTCATGATCAAGAACGACGAGGAAAGTATAATTTAATGTACCAACTCGGTACAAAATATGATGCTTTTCTCTCCACTGCTAACGCGCGTTGGCGAGCAATCTCTGACGCCCACTGCGCTCTAGACGATCTCTGGTATGTGGCTCTATGCACGCGAACTGTCCTACTGGCGGGCTTGGAACTTACCCGGTCCGGCCATTCCGTATCCAGACGTGCTGGGACGGTCCGTACCTGACCAGTCGATCCGCTCTACATAAGCACCAATGGCAGTGATCATTGCATAATCAAATGGAAGCTTATTTGAAAGCATAATTAACCACGTGCGTGCGTGCGTGCGTGCGTGCGTGCGTGCGTGCGTGCGTGCGTGCGTGCGTGCGTGCGTGCGTGCGTGCGTGCGTGCGTGCGTGCGTGCGTGCGTGCGTGCGTGCGTGCGTGCGTGCGTGCGTGCGTGCGTGCGTGCGTGCGTGCGTGTTTTGTGTGTGTGTGTGCGTGTGTGTGTGTATGTGTGTGTGTGTGTGTGTGTGTGTGTGTGTGTGTGTGTGTGTGTATGTGTGTGTGTGTGTGTGTGTGTGTGTGTGTGTGTGTGTGTGTGTGTGTGTGTGTGTGTGTGTGTGTGTGTGTGTGTGTGCGTGCGTGCGGTAGGTGCGAGCGTGCGTGTGTGAGTGTGCATGCGTGCGTGTGTGTGTTTGATTATCTGACTACTTCTCTAACCTGCATTTGTGAGTGCGGGCAATGAAGTGAGGGATCGCGCAGTATTCCTGCAGCGATGACTAATACAAATGATTCTCATGATTGTAAAATCCTGATTTATATCAGAGCAGGAAACGTGGAGAGAAGGACAGACTTGCCATTGACATTAATCATTAAAGCAAATAAGGCACAATTGAAGATAAATAATCGTCAAAGCGCGTTTCCATATGGGACAAGGAAGACACTTCGTCACAAGAAAAAAACAATTCTATTCCAGAGTACATCATTATCATGTCTGGGGATTAACGCTTAGCATGGCTTAACATAATGCTGATTAGTTTGCAATTAAATTTCCCGATTATCAGCGTAATTATTTCCAAAATGTTTAATCCAGCGGTCATATGCGGCCGCGGTCTGTTAGAGCGTGAACATCACAGATTGGTGCCATATAACATACTCAAACCGTGGCAAGAATTATATATTTACCAATGCATAGATTAGTCCCTAAGGGTGACCAAATATGTTTGATTGTCGTGATCACAGCACCATATATACATAGTTCCGTGCTATATTTCTAGGTTTATACACGCTGTAACTGGTGAATATGCATAGACAAGAGACAAATGAAGATCAGATTGTTGATTCCAGACAAGTCCTTGGCCAGACTTTAGTCATACCACTTTGATATATCTATTTATTCTCAATTAGAGATGAAATTTAGCAACGTAAAAAGGAAACAAATGTGGCCACATGAGAAAGAAACAAATCTGATCACCTTAGAATGAAACCAATCTAGCCATGTAAGAAAGAAGGAAATCTGGCCGTGTAAGAAAGAAAGACGTCTGGGCACGTAGGAAAGAAAGAAAGAAATCTCGTGATTTACGAAAGAAGGAAATCTGTCCACGCAAGACAGAAACAAATCTGGCAATGTAAGAAAAAATGAAATATGGCTACATGAGAAAAAAGGATTTATGGCCACGTAAGAACGAAAGAAATCTGGCCGCGTAAGAAAGAAAAGAATCTAGCCATGTAAGAACGAAAGAAATCTGCTCCCGTAAGAAGGAAAGAAATATTGTCACGTAAGACAGAAAAGAAATCTAGCCGTGTAGGAAAGAAAGAAATCTGGACGCGTAAGAAGGAAAGAGGAAATCTGATTACGTAAGAGAGAAACAAATCTAGCAACATAAGAGAAAAAGAAAACCGGCTACATAAAAACGAGATCTAGCCAGGTAAAAAAGAAAGCGATCTGGCGACATAAGAAAGAATGAAATCTGGCAATTTAAGAAAGAAACAAATCTATTCCCGTAAGAAGGAAAGAAATCTGGCCACGTAGGAAGGAGACAAATCTGTCTACGTACGAAACAAAGAAGTTTGGCCTCGTGGGAAGGAAAGAAATCTGGAAATGTAGGAAAGAAACAAATCCGACTACGTAAAAAAAAATATGCCCACCTATAAAAGAAATGAATTTGCATACGTAAGAAAGAAAGAAATCTGGATGAGCAATAAAGAAAGAAATCTGGCCACATAGGAAAGAAGGAAATCTAACCAAGTAGGATTGAAAGAAATGAATCAATCCGACCACGTAAGAAACAAACCTGGTCAGGTAAGAAAGGAATAAAAAATATCATTGACAACTAGGACCCCAACGTCTGGTGACATCAATAAAACTATTTATAAATTGCTTTGACCATATGTACTAATATTTTTAATCACAAATCTATATAGATTATTTAATTGTCTTTATACTCCACAGTCAAAGAATTTATTAGCACTTTAATGACTAGATATAGGTCGTTTTCAAGATGTGAAGCTATTCAAATATACTGTATATTAAATAAAGACTTAACGGCATAGTCCCTGTCAAGTACGCCCTCTCGTATTATTAAGGAATAGCGCAATTATCTGATTAAAGCGGTAATCTTTTTCCAAACTAAGCCTCATAACTATCACATGTCATAGGATCCAATTACTACACGATCAGCCAATCTACTACCATGCAGGATGGTAAACCAGACTCATTTCTCTATGAAAATTAAGCTTATAATTATATCAATCCCTCCAGCTTGACATTAAATCACTGGTCAAATAGACGATCAACACTAACACCCGCAAATCTTACTTTGACCTGGTTCTTTCCAGAACAATGCGAAAATCATTCTCTTGATTTCACACATGGGCAGGTAGGAGATGAATTGGGGCATTAATTGGGGAATTGATTCATCTGGATATTGTTCTCTGAACCCGAGGTTACAGTAGTTTTAAGCTGGAATTTGGTAACATGGTTACACATGGTCAATATGTCATTTTCCTGACAGAACGCGAGAATTACACCAGTTCAAAGCTCGGAATTTAAGTATGTGCATTGATTTACAATAGTTCTAAGCTGGACATTGTTGGCTGGATATGAGCAACATATATTCCATGCTGTGGAGTCATGCAGTTCAAGATGAAAACATTGCTATCTAAGGTAGCAATAACTTTCAGCAACATATTTTATTAAATACCCATTCCTTCCATTTGCAGCTTGATTTAATTGCGTGCAAAAGGTGCGAGCTAATATTTCCTCACTTTATTGGCCGGCTTTACTAGGCTCCCTAGTGCTGACGAGTCATTAGATCATTGTCATGTGAAGATGGTGATGTTCATAAGAGATACGGCATTCACTTGTTGAAATTGATCCCAGCTTTCCCTGGTACTGGTTCTGCTGGTAGCTTATATACAACACAGCCATTCATGGATTATAGACAATGTCTATATTATGTCAGTTCGATTTTCCACCCCTATTAATCAATATACCGCAGTTACGTTAGATGAGAAAACCAGAAATATATACTTCCAGACAAGCACAATGATACGATACTTAATCAGGGTGGCGGCATTCTGATAGCTTTCTAGTCCATGGTGTCTGCGCTAACTGTGCTGCCTTTGTCCACGCGCTTGAATGGACAGACACACGCATTGGCCATTGCTGCCCAATGTGGCCATCAGTCCCCAATGCTGTATTGGCAATGAGATTGCTAGTATAATAACGGAGAATAATAAATTATCACCTCACCACATGCGTCTGTTATGATGGATGGATGGATGGATGGATGGATGGATGGTTGGATGGACGGACGGACGGATGGACGGACGGACGGACGGATGGATGGATGGGCAGATGGACGGACAAAGGGTCGGACGGGCAGGCGGATGTATGGATGGGTGAGCAGGAGTGAGGTTAGGGGGCACGTGGGCGGGCGGGCGTGCAGGCGGGTGGGTGGAAGGAGTATGTAAATTTACTCAAAATTCAACAAAACCTGTTGATGTAAAGATACAACTTAACACAGATTCATCCCTGATTTACACAGAATGGAAACTGTGTTGATGATGTAGCGTATCTCTAGTATTATTAGTTGCGTCTTCCGACTAGAATTTTAGCCAGTACATCTTGTTCTTCTGTCAACTGTTTGAGTTTCTGACAAAGTCGTCTAGCTTGCAATTATAACGGATCTCGGTTGTTCATGATCAAAACAATTTTTCGACTCTTCTCCTTTAGGGTTTCCTTTGATCAACCCCAACTTTATTAAACGTTTAAAACATCAAAAATCAGTAAGTCAGCTTGGGAGATGCTGAATTCTATACAGGAATATCAGACCCAGACCAATCTAGAGTTAGTAGCAAACCAGAAGCTAACCTAACTAGAAATTGACCCCTTTATACCACACAAGCATGTATCGAAGAATATCGTAATTTATTGTTTCTGTATGTGCACTGATAAACTGGTGCGAACGTTTTATAGAGCTATATACAATGTTTGTCACGGCTTTATCAGAATCCACCTTTATTCTACATTTACCATGTGTGTACTTATGTTTATTACGCCTCTTATATCAACCCTACTCACCCACCACCCTTCTCGGCACATAGGCAGCAATATATTACTGTTAACCCTTTGAACTTGAAAGACCAAAACACAAACATGATTTGCGATTTAATAAATATTCTGCTGAATATTTTGAAACTAATTTGATTGGAAGCTGTTTTTGCCGATGTCAGCAACAGGCGCCTGTCGAATTTGTTTCAAAATGTATTATAGCTTGCCTGTATAACGACATTGGAGTTGGGATTCTGGGAAATCAGGGTTCAATGAGTTATGGTTAATGAGCATGAAATCCGTGTCTAGCAATGGCTGGAGACAAGCAGGCACTAACGCTGATGAGATACTTTATCACACCGACATCATCATAACGGTCTGCCAAAAACATGATATCTTTGATCAAATGCTTTATCTGGCAAACAGTGTCTGGGCGCCTGGAAGTGTACCGTTATTTTGTATTCTTGTCAGTGGACAAATGGCCATAAGCGTAGAAGTACTAGGGCTTCACGATATACCGATATTATATCGAATACCGGTATCATAGCTATACCGTTAGTCATACCGATATGATTTTGCTCATACCGAAATTTCGAGATACATGTTTAAGATAAAACCGGTATAACATTTTGTTAGGAAGATAATCTGCTTCCCATTAGTAATATTTCAATAGTATTTATTTGTCTAGCGATATAAGTTACTGCTATTCGTACGGGGAATGATATGTTACCTGTATTTAGCGATCACGCTTTTCTTATTTATCCAGAGCTGTCAAATTGGTGTTTTGAGGCTAGTGTTAGAGTAATTGATAAAGTAACGATTACGGCTATGAAAGTTGCCTATTTATAAAGTTATAAGAATGCACTTACCGCAAAAAATGTGAATAAAACTTATTTTAATTACCATCATAGGACATCGGATGGTTATAAATGTCTAAACCTTATCTTTTCCTGCGTTAATATTTGATAATTTCGGCCCGTTGTTTGCTAGAAAAATCATAATATGAAATATATATTTTGAGTGATATTTCATATCAATTACTACAGCCTGGTTAGTCAACGATTTCCTGGAATTGTGCCCTTTGTAGTGACCGCCCAACAGCCGAAGTAAAGAGGAACCCGACAATATGAGAAAAGATTTCTCAATTCCCGCGAGCTTTATTCACGTCTTATGTTGGCGGTTATCATTAGATATCGATTGATACAAGCCACTCTAACGAGAGCGAGCTTAGCCTATGTATTCGCAGCATGTTGTAGTCTATTTAGTAAGTGTTATAATGGCTAAGTTGTACCGCTGCGCGGAGATTTCCACGTTTCGTGGTTTCGTCCCAATGCAAATTCATCTTATAAAGCACAGGCCATCGTGGAAAGTTCGTTTATTATTCTAACATATACATCAATGCAGATAGCCAGGAAAAATTTGTAAAACATTCATATCCAACGTGTTTGATTCATAACATTGATATTTGCCAGTTAAATATCAACAGATTTAGCCGTTCGCAGTTTCACTAGGCGAGTTTATACGGGACGAGATGGTCACTGGTTACCGGTATCTTGCGATCTCCACGCGGAAATAGTTGTAATTTCATGGCAAATTCAAATCATTTGTAGGGATTATTTGGGGTGGTTTCAGCCATTTTGGGATATGATTTAACTGAAAACGGTTAAAATCTAGCGACCAATATCAGGGTTCATGTAATTTCTTGGTTTTATTGTGGAAATCTACAGCGACTATTTAAGCAGCGCTGATATACGTTGAATATGGAAGCATACCACTTAAGCCTCACTCCAGTTTTCCTATTTTCCCATCGGAATAATACCGGTATTAAAGGTATATCGGTATGAAAATTGATATCGGAACCGATATTCATTTTTCTAATACCGTGAAGTCCTAAGACGTACTACATCACAGAAGTATAGACTATCAGCATATAGCACGCATTTTGCACCAATGGCCTTCATCCCTTCGACCGTCCATCCGTCCGCCAGCCCATCAGACATCCCGCCCACCCGTCCATCCATCTGTCCATCCGTTCATTCGTTTGTTTGTTTACTTGTGCGTTGGTTTGTCCGCTTGATCATTCGTTCGTTCGTTCGTTCGATTGTTTGTTCGTTTGTTCGTTCGTTCGACCGTCCGTCCGTCCGCCAGCCCACCCGCCAATCAGCCCACCCACGCGTCCATATGTACGTCCGTCCGAGAGGCCTACATTCACAACTTATTTGAGGTAATCGGTGCATATTAACATAATATGAACATCACAGGCACATTAAGCTATCAGAATGGCTGTATCTTCAGTGTGAGTTGCAGCTGTACACTGTTCATTTTATGTAGAGTCAATGAGGAGGATCCACTAATGGAATTTCTTCACTACTCTCAGACTCTCAGATGTGACATGACTGGACGTGCCAGTAAATAATGTAGTCAGAATAATTCAATCAAGTAGCGAAGAAAGGATGGCCCAATTAATCTTCAACCCCTGAATGACATCAGGACAGTGCATTTCGCAGTGTGTAAGGAAGGACACTATCATATCATCGTCTGGGATCATTAGCTTTGACAGTTCATTTGACCAGTGATAGATGGCCAGTCACAGGATTGTTATAATTATGCTGATTATGGTCATGGAGAATTGGCAGTTGGACAATTTGAGGATCTGTATTGGATGGATTGATGCTGACCGGCTATGATGGTAGCTGCTATTGGTGATCGGCAGCTTGGAAAGTTCAGAGTGATTAATCTGAAAATAATGCTTTTTCATAAATACTATACTAATAGTCACAATTTATTAAAGTTTGGTCCAATAAGTACTTTGTTTAATCTAATTGTTTCAAAAAGCAGGCATTGACTCACCCATGGGAATATAGTACGCCCTATAGCTGCAAGCAAACTAAAATTTGAGAATCTCTTTATGAATGAATCGAAAACAGAGTTCACCGATGTATACCTATTGGCAAAGCATGAAACTAAAAAAATGATGATCCACTTTGTGGCGGGTAGCATGGACGAAAAATACAATCCTGGACTCATTCTTTGCGGTACTGCTAACATCGCTGCACGCTGTGTCATGGGGAATATAGCTTCTTTCTGGAAACTATGGATTCGTAGATCACAGAAGGCCTGACACAAAGACTACGTTTATACAACGCAATCCGCGTATCCTTAATGCTGTATATCTGTAACAGCCTGGCAGCTCAAAAGGCAGCTCTAGATAAACTTGATGCCTGCCACTGCAAACACCTTCGCAACATCTCTGGCCACGAATGGCCAGACAGCATAATTCCCAATGATGCACTATGCAAGAGGGTTAACAAATCGCCACTGTCCGTAATAGTCGCCAAGCAAAGATTGCGCATGTTTGGCCATGTGTTACGGATGCCAGAAGACACACCAACACAGAGAGCCTTGGAATTCTCCCTGCTGGGAGCCAACAAATATAAGGACAGGATGGAGCGTCATTACATGAATAAGAAAACATGTCTCGGTACACTCAAGTCATGAATGGACATGAGGAAGCTAATTAAGAGTTTGGCTGAGGACAAGCACAGTGGTCAAATGCGAAGATGGACTGATTTCAGCTGTAGAATGTTTCTACTATTACAGCTGCAGAATACAACAATCATACATATTATATAAACTTCTTCCAGCGACCACCTGTGATTTGAGAGCCAGTATGTGGTTTATCATTAATGTCAGTGGTTAAAGGACCACACTTCTAAAGGAAATGACATCTTAAAAAACCACAAACCTTTGATACAAAACCACCTGTCCGCAATAGACATAGTTATCTCTGTCTTACCAAGCATGCAGAGACAAGTCTATAAAATATAGCATCGTTATATTTACATCGCATGCCTAAGGCCGTATTCTCACTTAATCGGGGATGACGCCATACCTCAGTACCGCGTTAAGCCGGTTAAGTCTCTAGTGAGAACACGGCCTAAGATTGCCAGATGTGGTCTCATGTCAACACAAGGTCATTACCAAAGCTAGTCCAATATCCTGACGAATGACAATGACTATTTTTCCTATGTACTTTTATACGAAATCATACTTTGTAAGCGAGAATGTACTACACTGTTATTATTCTACCATATTGAATTCCTGATGTTTCCGCCGAATACGAAGATGCTTATGTCGAAACGGAGAGAGAGAGAGAGAGAGAGAGAGAGAGAGAGAGAGAGAGAGAGAGAGAGAGAGAGAGAGAGAGAGAGAGAGAGGGAGAGGGGGAGAGAGGGAGGGAGGGAGGGAGGGAGAGAGAGAGAGACAGAGAGACAGAGAGAGAGAGAGAGAGAGAGAGAGAGAGAGAGAGAGAGACAGAGAGAGAGACAGAGAGAGGGGGGAGAGAGATCGCAAGCCGGCTTTTGGTTATTAAGGGACAATAAATCTGGTATGATAATCGTTAATATATCTATATATATTACGAATATTAGCGATTATATTACGAATATTATCGATTATCATAGCAGTTTTATTGCCCCTTATTACCCAAAGGCCGGCTTGTGATCATGATTATGATGTATGCTTAACTGGATACAGAACCGTTTTACGTTATTAGGTAATGCTGGTTGGCATACTGAACAAGATGATTATGCCTAGATCAAAACACTCCCACACCCTAACCCACTCCACCACTCCCACTCTATCCCGCATCCCTCCATCCTTCGCTCCTTTGTTCCGTCCATCTCTCCCTCTATCCAGTGTATGTTGACCTTCTAACAGCTTACGGACACCAGACAGACTGGTTTATTGGCTCGCATTTTCGGGTGTCATGATCACCACCATTATTTCAAACCATGTCCATGACATGCCTTCTAAGGCTACTTATTTCACTTCCGATTCCCGTTTTACTTGATGAAACGTGAGGTTTGGAAATCAGATAGTTTGTTAAATCTTTTCTCAACATTAAATAAGACACGTCTTACAATGTTGTGATCTGTGGAGCAATGAAGGCCGTTCTCAAGCGATGAAACTAGTTTGATTACAATCTGTTGCTGCCACAGACATATACGTTTTAATGTATTGAACATATAGTCTGCATTGTTCATAGGAAATTGCAATTTGAGGGAAGTCGGTTAATTCGCCTTTCCAGGGTATCCATTTATCAATCTGACGGCACATGACGTCATAATAAGCTAAGTGGAGTGTAGGATGACGTCATACTCACTGTGTCATAAGTGATTATATTTGGCCCGTCTTTAACTCTTAATAGTCGGACACGTTGTACGAATTGTATGTCTCTACTATTTAATAAACATCCTGTTGAACATAGGCAGCAGCAGCGCCCAGTCAAATTAGTTCCAAAATATTCAATCGCTTACCTGTATAGTCTTCTGGAAATTTGATAGTCAGAGAGTTCAGGGATCGATCCCAACAAGAGCAATGTATGGGTGGAGCTTAGCTAGAGATGGGCTTGCCATAGCTAAAATAGAAAGGTCCCTTCTTCTTGTTCTAGACAGTGTCAGACTTGAACGCCACCAGCTTTCATCGTATCATATTTAACCCCAAAGAGTAACACTGACTATATTCCGAAAGAGCAGCATCCAACCGATTAAATCAATTTCAAAATATCTATCAACTTACCTTTACAGCCACCTTGAAATTTGAATGCCGGGAATTCAGGGTTCAAAGTGTCATCATCGATTCAAATGTGCATACAAAGTGGGCGGAGCTTAGTTAGAAATGGGCGGTTCATAGCTAGAAATGGATCGCACTATTACACGCATATGTGGGTGTGTTTAAGAGGAAATGTAATTGCTATTTCCAATCTATCCCAATGTCCTGTTCCACAGTCTGAAGGGATCAACTTCCTATAGCCTGGTTCTTTATCAAACAAGATTTCTTACTTTCTGAAGACGATAATAGCACTCTAAATTCATACGCGGTCGTCGTAAATCCTGGTTAAATGTTCTGGTCGCTGTATTAGCCTGGTAATGATACCCGGATGCTAAGGCTGTGATATTTTCAAACTCACCTCATTCCCAGATAACGCAGCTTACCGGGCAGATGCTGGGCTCGGTATCGGCCCAGCATCAGCACAGTAAGCTGCGTTATCAGAGTTGATTCCACAGGTTTTCGCTCAGGAATGCGCTTTAAAACTTTATGATTATAAGGTACCAACAGTTCCATGTCAAAATGATTTCAGAAGTTCGCTTACGTCGTGAAGGACTTTTCACACCAGCTCGTACACATGATGAAGTACCCGGAATTCTTTGGCACCAATGTGCATGATGTGTCTCTATTGCGCCAGTGCGAATCCGTATATCCCCGTATTAGTCACCTGATGTTGTTGAGTCAGTAAATATGGCTGAGACTATTACATAGCGTATGGGGAATAGAATGGCCATCTTAAAGCATACTGGTATGTTCGTTCCAGAATGTCTAACTATGCAAACCACTTTATAGCAACTATGTAATATGTGATAATGGAATTACGAGTAAGGCTTACCACGTCATAATCTGTGCTAGAAAGAAGCAATGCATTTGTATGGAAACGGGAATCTGGAAGTGCTTGGGTTAAGATGACGGAAAACATCTTATGTTCTTGTCAATAAAGGCACGGGCATGTGCGTGTGATAGGTGACAAATGAATGTGTTTAATCAAGACGGGTGGGCATAAGATTTACTACATAGCGATGTTTGAATATATTTGTAAACAGTATTGACAGAAAAATGTTGCTACGTTGTGAAATAGTGACCTTCCAATTTAATGGCTATTTCGTACAATTATTGGGATGTGCCCAACTATATTAAATGGATCTTTCGATTTTTAGCTATGCCTCGCCCATCACTATCTAAGCTCCACCACACATCGATCGTGTTGGGATCGATCGATCGCTGAACTTCCTGACCATCAATTTCCAGAAAACCATACAGGCAAGCTGTTGAATACTTTGAAACTAATTCGGCTGGGTGTAACAACTGTGCAACAACGCCCAGTTTAATTAGTTTCAAAATATTCAACAGCATGTTTATTAAATTTTAAACATACAATTTGTACACCGTGTCAAAATATTAAGAGGTAAAGACAGGCCAAATAGAATCATTTATGACGCAATGATTATGACGTCATCATACACGCCGCTTAGCTGATTATGACGTCATATGGCGTCAGATGATAGAACGATACTCTGGAAAGGTGAATTATTAGTTTGTCCTATACTAAATTAAATTGCTTGCCCGGAATGTCGTCTGCGACATGGCACGCGAGAATTTGAGTCTCCAGTATTGTTCAATGAACAAGGCAATCCAGAGTAAGCCATTCTTACACTTTTCAGTCTAATTATACCAACCACTTCTGTTCAACTCAGAGGTTCTGATGGCTATTTAGGCAAGAATTTGACTTTGCTACCTGACGCAGTACCAACTTTCAGTCAATTTAATTTCTTAATATTCAGTAAGAATATAACTGCAGCGAATAATAAATGTGTGCTGCTACAAAAGCAGATGAGAATATATATTGGCTTCGGCAGTATCATCATTACACTAACTGACCCAGACAACAGAGCATGGCCAGTTTTCTTGCAGCGTGCTTCAAGCACAATCTGCGGCACGTATGTAACAATGTTAGCATCGATGTAATAATCTCCTAGTTTGTTAAACATATTAACTTCCATTTGACGAAATATCGTGTTTTCATTTGCTGTCATGTGAAACTGATAATACCATATGGCAAAATCGAGTCGTTTAATTTTACTAGCTTTGTTTGTTTCAAGTCAGTGCATTCGCGTTCAATTGCAATTAGTAATTTCTAAAGTAAGGGATACCGATTTACTTCACTTGGACAGAAACGCGTTCAGTGCATTGTCACATTATGTAAAAGTATATTTGTATAGACTGCAATTTTTAATGCAATCGCTTACATCACGTAGACCTATGTATAATTACAATACAGAGCCTAACTTCATTAGTTCGCAAACAACATCAATAGTATTTCCAAAAATGTTAGTCGGGATCCCAGGATGATTCATAATAAGGAAAGATTGGTGATTTAATAAGAAGTGGCCAGAGTGGCGTTGTCAGCGACCGTCAGTTAGTGCTGAAGTAGCGATTTAGATGGTCACAAAAGCTACACTCCAACAATGTCTACATCCCGGAGAGGCAACTCATTTTCCCTTATTATTAAACATCAATATTGATTTTTGTCATCCTAGAGTTGTCACGCAGTTCTTCATCGTGAACGGTTTCAAGAACAGCATATTACTAATATTCACGACGTCCTGGGCCAGCACCAACAATCCAAAACTAATAGCGATCGTCCACAAACGGAATTTTCAATTGACCGGCATCTCATATTTTCTCACAAACACGAGAAGTCACTTTCACTAGCACAATCAGGGCCGAACTTAAATTTATGAGATATAGATATTTATTTATTTGCCACAATAGGCCATATATATATATAAAGCTTAAAATTACCTGCATATATATATGCCAGCTACAGTTTGGCAATTTCGTATAAAAGCAATGTTGCAGGTTAGTTGTTGAATACTTTGAAACTAATTTGACTGGAAGTTGCTGCTGCCTACTTCCAGTCAAATTAGTTTCAAAATATTCAACGGGATAAGTATTACATAATAAAGAATGTAATGCATTGACACCTGTAAGACATCACACACTATCGCTTGAGGAGACGAAATGGGGGCGATCACTGTTCAACATTTACGCGATATTACAAAGCAGATAATTGTGATACAGATAAGGGGATGTGACAGGATATGAATGATATGGAATCTATAAACCATAATCTATCGGTGCAATAAAAGATATGAGATGAGATTAGCATCCCTTTAAGGCGGTGCAGCACGTACATTTGCACACGGGCCCCAAATTTCCAGGGCCGCCAAGAAAGTGACACAAAAATGTTTCATCTTAATTTTAGTACCCCTACATGAGTTGTAGTCAAACCTATACGACTGATGTTGCCAAATCCAGTGGCGTAGCAATTATAGCATTACTGCCACCCCCACCCCACCCATAGAGCAGAGTTTCTAATTAGCTAAAAATTTTAATTGAGGTTAAAATAGTGAACAAAAATGTGTTCAGAGAGAGACAGACGTATTCGGTCTTCCACACCTCAGTGTCTTGATATATCGTTAATAGGTTTGCCTGTGTAAGATAACACAGTGACCATTGCTATATATTTTGTGACTGGATTTGTTATAAACGTAGACATATATAAATTGATTAGAACAACAGCTATGTTGCCACTAGGTATTGATGGCAGGTAATATCTATTATGAAAGAAGTCACCTGTCTCATACAGGTACAAGTGTAATTCATGTATTGCACATTTTCCTTTGAGGATCTCCAAAAATGCATCGGAAATCGCCAAACGAAGTTTAAAAATATATAATTATCTGGGTGGACTTGCGGCGCGGCAAAGTTAACAAACCATTTATTTTATTTAGACCCACAGCATAGTTATTTTAGTAAATTAGGAGTATTCATTCTAAGGCTATAATAAGTAATACCAGTTGAATATTGTGTTATTAGCTTGCCTGCCTCCAGCAACAACTTGCAGTCCAATCAGTCACAAAAAAGGTGTACAGCTCACGTTTATGGTGGCTTACAATTCGTCCTATGTATTCGTATTTAGGTTCTGTGTCTAATGTAACCACACAGTTTGGTATGGTGTGGCATTGCATTACTGGACCCCGGTTTTATAGAAGAAAGAAAAGAATATTAGGGAAACTAGACACATTTTCCACATCCAGAAACATAGGAGATGCCCTCTGAGAGCATCGGGATTCCAAGGTTTTTCAGGGAGGATGCCCTGACTCAACACCTCTAGATTGGTTCGTGGTCTTACATATGTATTGAGGTGGGGGCTTCGTCACGCCTGCTACGCCACTGGTCAAATCCTACAGTCATATGACATTAGGGGCCCCAGTGGCATTATGTTTGAAACAGGACGCTAGCTTTCTCACGATCCCAACCGCAGTTCAGAGGGTCCCAGGTAGGAACTTTGCAGAGCCCTAACCACACACCCCCACCTCCACTGAGTCCGAAGTTCGGCCCTGATCACATGGCCTTTGTGGCAAACATCACAACATTATATGTAAGCAATCGTATTCGATATCATAAACCTTGTGTGTATACAATTCTTAGTAGTATATCGATGTCCACATGCATGTCTGTGTGCGTACGTACATACGTATGCACGCATGTAGGTACGTGCGTGAGTGCGTGCGTGAGTGGGTGTGTGCTTGCATGCGTGTATGTAAATATGTACGTACGCGTGTGCGTTGCGTGTGTGCGTGCGTACGTGTTATTGTATGTCTCCAGTCGTCTGTACCATACTAACTACCCGGAGCCCGGGTGGTTTTGTCATGGTCTGTATCGGATTAGTAGTTAATACTGGTTAAGTGGGTGAGTTTGATTATGTCAATGGCTTAAATGCACTTTAGCTGACGCCACTGGTGGTGAATTCGCGTGCACTATAAAAGCTTTCCTTAACTGCGCTGTTGTTGATCATGCTAAACTTAACGTCTCTTTTGTTGTTAATTTATGGCTAGTTTCCTTGAAACGTCCATACAGGCAAACCTGTCTATTGTGACCATCTGTGGAACGTCCACACAGTCAAACGTGTCTATTGCGGTCATCTGCTTTTTGTAACATTAATCCTTTAAACACTGAATTCTCAGAACATTTTTACAGGTCACCTGTTGAATAATTTGAAAATAATTTAACACGAACCTGTCGCTGATCTTTGCATTGGCCTTTTGGATTGAAATGGTTAGGTTGGCCCTTCGCATGCAGCAGGTGAAATAAATGTTTGTATTCATTGTGATGATGGCACCAGTAAAAGATAGGTGCACCTTTCCTCGGTACGATTCTCGGAATGAGTCAGATCATGCTAAATGGGGCGCAATAATGGAAGCTAACGAACTCCCCAAGCAACAGTCCAAATCACGGCTTCCAGCGGATTGTCTCCGTCAATAGCACCATATACCGCCATAGGCCCCATTAATCTGCACAAGAAAATCCGGTTTTGTATGCGTTATGCAATTTTATGTGTTCTCCTGTAATCAAAGTTGATTAATACCTTCAATTTACGAGACGATTATAGCGATTGCCGAAGTTTAAGGACCACATATAGGCGTATTTACTTCCATGCAAACAAATAGCGTCTTATTAATGATGCCATTTAAAAAATAATCGCCTTTATTCTGACAAACAGCTATGACAAAACTGGGACCGTTGTAGCAGTATGAAAATAACATTAACAAAACCTCGGCAGGTGTGTGCTTTTGCGTTGACACATTAGTTACCCCTCCAGAACTTGTTTAACCAGTTTCAGGATACGAAGCCGGATGTGGGATACAACATATTTTCCAAGAACAGAAATTGTTACAAATTTAAGATTAGCATTATGAATTTTGGGATGCTTTTTCTATTAGCTTAACCATGAAATGTAATCTTACAATGCTCATACAACAGAGTATCTGCATATTTTAGTTTTTTAAATGTTTGAAAAAATGGAGCCATTACAGTCCTTATTTTAGGAGTAGTTTCTGGAATGTGATATCTGATGACGTGTAGTTATATGAGTTGTAATCAAATGATACTAAGTTATTCTTCGATCGATATATCTCATGCGCTTCATAATCCAACGCGTGGTAGCGCCTATACATCTGTGTATAATATTTTTCTACTGGATTTCTTTAAAATGAGAACAGTTCTTACGCTGTTCTTGCCATATATGTTGGCAGATATGTACTTGGAAATTACCTTGCTCATTTCCCATGCACGGATAGTCATCGTAGACCGAATCGTAGACCGAATCTCAACCGCTTATAGGTATTCTGTTGATTCTAGAACTTGGCAAAGTCGTTAGATTTTTGGGAAATCCTACTCCAAAATGACGATTTTGTATAGGTGATATATAAAGATAACAACAACGGTGTCCAAAATTCATTCGTTTTTTATTCTTTCGTGTTGAGTTTCCAATTCGCGGTGATCAATGACGCCATTATTTACTTTAAGGACGAAGCCGGCCAAAACCGGCCTCTGCGGTTGTCATGGGGAATGTCCATTTGCAGGCCAAGAGATGACTGTTTTTGAAGATTTACCACTGAAATGACTGGCTCGATATCCGAGGCAGTCATTCCAGTGGTAAATTTTCAAAAATAGTTTTCTCTTGGCCTGCAAATGGGCATTCAATAAGCAAACGTTTTAATTTTTTCAACAAATTTACTCATTAAAGGGTTAAAAGGTTATGATTAATGGAAGAATCCAGTTTTAGCTCCACCCATACTTCGCCCATGTTGTGATCGATCGATCGATCCTTGAACTCTCTGACCATACTCTCCAGAAAACTATACAGGTAAGCTGTTCAATATTTTGACAACTAATTTGATTGGGTGCTGTTGTAGCATATGGCAACATTCAGCATTTATAATTAAATAGTAAAGACATACAATTCGTACAACGACGCTTAGTCCATCATCAGTTAAGCGTTCATGACGAACTTAGCCACGTAATGCATGACGTGTCATAATTGATTATGACGTCAGCCTACACCCCACGTAGTTGGTTTTGACGTCATAGGATTGATGGATATACAGGAATCCTCCATTTTATTTATTATTAAGAGTTTTACGAAATGCTTGAATCTTACAAATCGTTTTCTTCAATGTCGGCACCTAACCTACATACTGCGTATCCCTTCTTTATTTGAGAAAACCGATTAGATAGAGGCCCTGCCGCGTATATTATAATCAAATTGTACCAGATTTGTTCCTGTATTGTTGCTTGTATCTATAGCGTACAATCACTAATATCACTCACACCATGTGTGGTTAAATGGCGTGTACCTCTTCATTCTACATACGACCAAGATGTTACTTATACATGCGTATGTTAGAACCATGATTATTCGGCCAATACTATGAGTGCAGTAATGACAGCAGCAACGTTCAGGTAAAGAATTCTCACAGTATTCAGCAAGATTTAGTTCAATGCTGCTGAAAGCTGGTTGTTTGTCGTTCAGAATCAATTCGGTTAAGCTCATAACGTGGTTGTGTCACATAAATACAGGCCGCGTCTAGCGATATGTCTCTATAATGAAATTCAGTAAGACTCCCGGGTGACAGTAATTAAGATAGTCAATATTTTAAGAGCTATGTAGGGATTTTCTTACGCCCTTCCGCTGCTGAGGTAGCAATTATTCCAAGAAAACTGTATTCTGTACTACAAGCTGACTGCTCCTCTGAAAGAGATGCAGTACCCATATCGGTCAAATTTAAACTTCTCACCGGAACGTATTACAATATAGCCGCATTATATACCAAAAGGAGATAATTAATCCATTATACCAACTATGTAAATCTGAACAGGTAACATGGGAGCATTTTGTAATCAGATGCCCGGCATTGGAATCTATTAGGCAGTCACACATTCAGTCTATCGACGCTTGCCTTCTGAAGTGTTGCCATTTAGGTGTTAGCGGTTATTCAGCTGAAGAACAACTTATATGGGATTGTAAAAGAATCCTAGATTCTGCGTTATTGAAGTCTGAGTTCCTGAGCGCATCAGTTTCATGCTAGGCGCGTAACTTACATGCTAGGAATATATCGATTCAGCTTTCTTCAATATGACCTCCAGATCCAGTACATCACGATATATCGATTCAGTTTTCTCCCAATACGACGTACTGACCAAGAAAATAAAATTGTTAAAACTTTATACTTTTAGCGGCTTAAATTGTACGGTCCCATGTAATCAAACGAAATAAAGTACCATATGGTGATTTCCTTCGTATAAATATTAATATTATGTTTTGTTGTGAATTTGAATAAGGGACACGTATCGCACGGTCACTTCCACAACTATCCGAAATGAAATAATCATATGCTAAGATTTGTTTCATTTCCTTACATATGAGGTACACAATTTAAGCCTTTAATAGTATACAATCTTATTCATTTTAATGTTAAACATTGGGACATGAATGTGGGCTTTTATCGCGTGATGTAGTGTGGGTCTCGACGAATATAGACATTGATAGTAATACCAGCTGCAAATTGCTGGGTATTTTTAATTATCTTGACTGGAAGTTGTTGCTGTATCAACAGCGACAGCATCCAGTCAATTTAATTTTGAAATAATATACATAGCGTCGTAAATTGGTCACGGCTTTCAAATTTTTTAGCCTAGCATTGCAAGAATGTGACTATTTTTCGGATAGCTATATATTAAAATATAATGTTTCGCTCCCATAGTTGGAAATCAATCACGTTACAAACACCTAATTAGTATAATGAGAAACTAATTTGTCTGCGGCCAACTGATTACTTTGTTGTTTATAAGCCGGGAATATATATTTGAGGAAAGCCGAATGGTGATTGCCAGGAAACCATATGAAGCACAATTGATTTGAATGGCTAATTAAATACAACTAGATTGTCTGTGAGCATTGGCAGATTGCATGAGAGGTGTTGGCAATGCGTGCTTGCGAACACTGTATTTGATTACCAAGTACATACACACTATCTGAGTTCTCGGACTATGTGACTCTGTCATGGTGATATCCAACATTCATTCACTCACCAGATCGGGTTTGCTAACGGTAAACCCGACACCACAATAAAAGGCATGTGATTGTTCTATTTGGTATAAATCAGATGAAAGACACTTTTTGTATTTATGAATACCAGTACATAGTGCGGATAAAACTATTAACAATGTCCGCGTGGTACTATTGTAGATTGACATAACATGTTTTGAAGAATCATGCAATTCCAAATGCATTTATTAATTATTTATATAATCATTTATATGAATTTAAATTGGTGGCCATTTTGAGTTCGGGTCAAATCTACCCAAATTGGTTGCCCCAAGCTAATTTCAAATAGCATTGTATTAGGATGATAAAATGACTGAGAAAACCCGTGGCAAGAAAAAATGCAGTTTTTATTCCGCTATTAACCGCAGAAAACAGTAACTCAAAAGACGTGGCCAATAGGATTGAACGCAGAGGACGAACACATGCCTTCTACCTGCTTATCACTAATGCACTCTGAACTCTCAACTAGGTATCCATTCTGTGCTGTGGGGAATTGGGTGGCTTCAGATTATTCAAAAGCTGTAAGATTGTTCAGTTTATTGCTATAAAAGGGCCAACTACTATTTATGGTCCTCTCTCTCTCTCTCTCTCTCTCTCTCGCTCGCCCGCCTCGCCCGCCCGCCCGCCCGCCCGCCCGCCCTATCTCGCTTCTTCGCACGCAAGCACGCACTCACACGCGTACGAAGTCAAGCAGGTGCGCGTGCACGCGTCTAGACATCTTTTTATGAGTATTTTACTGATGTTATCCTCCGCAGTATTTCAAAGCTTTGCCAAGACTTCTACACATTGTGGGTTCTTAATGAGCAGTTTGATTGCTCTGCCCTTTCCTCTAGTTAATTATGCTGGAACAGAATCACACAACATATAAAGCATAAACACCAGGGGCCAGTTTCACAAAGGTGCGTAAGTTACGCCCCCGTCTAACTTAGACGCTATACTTAAGCCCCGCGCCTACGTAAGTTTCACGAAAGGGGTCGTAAATAAACGCCTAAATAATAGACTTAGACGCGGAGCTCTCTAGTACGTTAAGGCGAGAATCGTCGCAGCTTATGACATGATCCAGTTGACTGCAATGTGACGGCTGTCAGTTGTTAATTTATAGTACGGGGTCAATCAGTACAAATAACTTCTAGCGCCTTTGTGAAACTGGCCCCAGATCAGCCCGGTTGGGCTAGAATCTTGGCTATGTATTTGACACGAAGTAGGCTGTCAGCTTTCGCACAATGTGATTGCTTAGTAGTATAACCATTAACACTTTAACCCTCATATGAGCGTAAAACGGCTCCTGTCGTGGCTTGAGAAATGCCTATTTGCAGACCAAACGAGGACTATTTTTAACCGAGCCAGTTATTCCAGTGCTAAATTTTCAAAAATAGTTTTCTCTTGGTCTGCAAATCCACATTTCTTTTCGAATAATTCGATGGTTAAGCATCCTCGAGCATCAGAACATTCACAAAAAAGTCACATCTGCTATCTCATACCAGCACTTGCATTTTCAGTGTTTTGTGGGTTATGACGGATAGCGGTCACGGTGAAATTACACATTCTGTCATTAAATATGTAATGGAATAGAATTTAACTTTCTAGTTTTAGCTACCTCGCCCATCTCTAGCTAAGCTCCACCCTCACCTCGCTCGTGTTGGGGTCAATCTATCCCTGAAGTGCTGACAATCAATATCCAGAAAACTATACAGGTAACCTATGGCAGCAACAGTGCCCGGTCAAATTAGTTTCAGAATATTCAATAGCATGTTTATTAAATAGTAAAGCCATACAAGTCGTACAGCAACGCATAACCCATCAACAATTATGCGTTCGTGATTAATTTATCTACGTCAATCATGACGTACTTGGTTATGACGTCGTCCTACACGCCACATAGTTGATTATGACGTCATATGGTGGATGGATAAACTGGAAAGGTCCATTAATATCTGGGCTCAAAGTTGGATACCTCATCGCCAGCAGAATGTGCACGTGTGCACATTTTGAGGATATGTATTCGCAATATGTTCACATTGAGAGTTTGGGGGTTCATGCATGTGTGTCCATCTGTAATTTGCCATTTATTACCGTGAAGAATAGGGAGATCAAATTAGTGTCACAATCTTCAACAATCTTCAACAAAATGTTGATTAAAGAGCAAACGCATACAATTCGTTCACTTGACGGATTATTCAATGTTCCTGGCGGAGCTAGATACGCGATTAATTATGCATTTACTGTGACGTAAGCCTACATGTGAACTAATTGATTAACGTCATTTACTTACGTGACAGATCTGATCTCTCCATCATGCAATTTTATCCGTAACTTTCACACACAAATGTGTCTAAGGTACGAAATGTGTCATCTGGGGTGTCCCAAGTGCATCCAAGTTGACGAGAATACAATATCTACCTAGAACTCAAGGTCAAGATGATGATGGCTTATTGAAGTATCGGAATCGGAAAAGATGTTGTTCACAGATTCCAGATCTGTTAACATCAAAAATAACTCGGACCTCTCAGACCGCTTTTAATGAATTTAACTGCACATTCTTTTCTCAAGAAGAGTTTCTAAGCTTACAATCGCCAATAACATTGTAAATACCTGATATATAATTATTTGACAAGTGTTAACTTCTCGCTATATCGAAGTGTCTAAGTGAGATGCTAAGTTTATCATAAGCTGGGGCCACATACATCCAAGACAGACGTCGCTCGCCAGTCGGCAGAAACATTGAGTAGCCCGCCAAGTTTTTACTCTTTAATCCACTATTTATGTAATGTGTGATCCTCGCCAATATTTCAGGAAGCTCACTATTCCTCAGCGGGAACATCATGGACCCCTATCGGTATATATGTTAACAATGGCGGATCTTGGGGGTGAACTGGGGGAGAAGGGCATGTGCGCCCCGCCCCACCCACCCCCACATACATCCCCACAACCGTCATCACCCCAAACCACACACCCCTACTACGCCCGGCAGGGCTGTCAATTTCTTTTTACTTACCTGCTGGTGGCGGAATGAGCCCATTTTCAAGAGTTAACGCTCTTGATATTTTGGGTGATGGAGATGCACTGGTGGCATTCTTTAGTTCCAATGGCCTATTTGTCACAAATACGGCTTTCAAACACCCATGCCGTCACCGGACAACATGGACTGGACACATTACTGATCGCAAAGCCCCAAAAGGTTCTAAAGCTACAACAGCTGTCTTCAAACAAATAGACTTCACACTATGCAAGACAGAAGCAAACCCCTTACTCCGGAACGCTGGTTCGTATGGCGGCACAGACCCCAATTCTTACCATACGCTAGTCATTACACGCCTTCAGATGAACGATCTCTACCTAATATATAAACACCATACCAGGCAAGAGGGTAGAGTCACCTATATTCTACCCAAGCTCATCAGCGACACTGACACTCAAATATCATACAAAAAAGCCCTCGGGGAGCAGGTAGCTAACATCAATGTCAACTCCGATCCAAACGAAGCCCTAGACAAAATACTGAAATCTATGGAATCATCCGCTACCAGCACCATAGGTGTTTAGAAAAACTACAAAACTAGGTATACTGACGATCCTCCAGCAGTAAAACTGTCAGCAGAGCAGAAAGCGTTATTGCTGTGCATCTGTCAAAGGGGCTAAAGTGAAGACCGCACCAAACTACACCGGGAGCGCAATATTATTCTGCGCCACATTAACAAATGCTTAAAAGATCATGCTATTCAACAGGCAGACTCCCTAGCAGATGATATCCGTACCACGGATGACTGTCACAAAATGTTTCGGGCAGCCCGAACCACCGCTCACTGTACACAACTCTGAAGGACACTTTATCGTGATTGACCAAGGAAAAGCCGAGGCGATCTGAGAATGGTTCAAGGAACAGTTCATGACAACGATGATGAGCCCTTGCACCCGTTCTCAGGAGACACCAGGCCATTACTAACACCAATTAAAACAGATGAGAAGGCACTTAAAGCCCTAAAAAAAATGGACGTGCATCTGGACCTGATGGCATGAGCAATGAACTATTCAAATATGCAAGTGACATTATCTCAAAACCGATCACGCACCTAAGCAATTCAACTTTTATGCACCACCCTCCCAGCGACGCTGTGAGCCAAGGCACCCATATCGCGCTACCCAAGCCCAAGAAGTCATCTGGCCCACCAGCCAATCTGTGACCCATTGTGCTCATCAACAGCATACGGAAAATCATATCCAATGTTACTCTATGACGCATCAGAGACAAGATCGATTATTCACCGGATCGTGTCAAAGTGGCCTCAAACGTGGACGCAGCTGCGCATACATTGTATGGGCTCAACGCATGCTTGTGTCGGTAGTCATGTCCAAACACTGGGACTTCCACAAAATGGGCAATGACATGTCACGAGCCTTCAACACAATTAAATGCTCAAAGATCCTAGATTACTACGCCAGGCCAGTTGCAATGAAGATGAGCTACGACTAGTGAGACTACTGCTTTCAGACACCAAGCTGAGAGTACGAGTCAAGTCAGTGAAGTCTATAGAGTGTGAGACATCAATCGGCTCCCCCCAGGTAGATGGTCTATCTCCAGTGCTTTTCACCTGCTACCTTGCTGCCGCATTGACATCTGTGCGGGAAAGCTCCACAATACCAAAATACCCAGTGTCAATACTGGGCATGCCGCTAGAGAAGGAATATGCCGACGATGTGGACTTCATAGACGAGGAAAAGAAACCCCCTTCTCCCAATAGCTGCAAGCAAACTAAAAATTGAGAATCTCTTTATGAATTAATCCAAAACAGAGTTCATCCACATATATCTATCGACAAAGCATGAACCTATAGAAAATGACGACACACCATGGAGGAAAAGTAAAATCCTGGGCTCACAGCTTTGCAGTACCGCTGACATTTCTGCACACTGCGTCATGGGGAACATAGCTTTCCAGTCCTTCGGGAGAGCTATGGATTCGTAAATCCAACATGCCCTTGATAAAGAGGCTACGTTTATACAATGCAACCTGCGTATCCTTGATGCTGTATAAGTGTAACAGCTGGGCAGCTCCAAATGCAGCTCTAGACAAACTCGATGCCTGCCAACACAAACACCTACGCACCATCACTGGACACCGATGGCCAGACAGCATAATTTCCAATGATGCAATATGCAAGATGTGCAATACATCGCCGCTGTCTGTAAAAGTCGCCCAGCAAAGATGGGCCACGTTTGGCCATGTGCTAAGGATGCCAGAAGAGACTCCAGGGCAGAGAGCCTATATATATATATATATCAGACATGTGAAAGCTGGTCGGCCAATCCTTGACTTTTAGTCTTGGTGCGGTGGTCCAGTGGAAAGATGCATGGTTGCTGTTGCTATGCGGAGTTGCAAAATGGCAGTTCGATCCCCCGACCGGGAGATGGTGATCAACAAATTAAACTAATGGGTGCATGACTGTCGGCTAAGTTAGCACATGGAAATTGAAGCCGCACATTCCCAGTGCGTCAATAAAATAAAAATACATATACTGCCAGAGCCGTGCTGGAGTCAGAGAACAATAGGCATAAAACTCCTAGGATTGAATCGTGGCAGATGCATCCACAGATAGTCCCATATGAATCGTCAGTGTGTCAGTATATCAGACATGTGAAAGCTGGTCGGCCAATCCTTGACTTTTAGTCTTGGTGCGGTGGTCCAGTGGAAAGATGCCTGGTTGCTGATGCTATGCGGAGTTGCAGGATGGCGGTTCGATCCCCCGACCGGGAGATGGTGATCAACAAATTAAACTAACGGGTGCATCACTGTCGGCTAAGTTAGCACATGGAAATTGAAGCCGCACGTTGCCAGTGCGTCAATAAAATAAAAATACATATACTGCCAGAGCCGTGCTGGAGTCAGAGTACAATAGGCGTAAAAGCCTAGGATTGATTGTGACAGATGCATCCACAGATAGTCCCATATGAATCGTCAGTGTGTCAGTATATCAGACATGTGAAAGCTGGTCGGCCAATCCTTGACTTTTAGTCTTGGTGCGGTGGTCCAGTGGAAAGATGACTGGTTGCTGATGCTATGCGGAGTTGCAGGATGGCGGTTCGATCCCCCGACCGGGAGATGGTGATCAACAAATTAAACTAACGGGTGCATCACTGTCGGCTAAGTTAGCACATGGAAATTGAAGCCGCACGTTGCCAGTGCGTCAATAAAATAAAAATACATACAGACAGACATACGTCTGGACTAGCTAAAGATGATTATTAAACCATTTCTGATTATTGAGAATAACCTACCACTCCGGCCTAATCAGTACCTAGTTGAGTAACCAACCAACCGACAGATAAACCAGGAAAGACCTCCCTCCATTCATTCCGTGTCACTTAAATATATTATAGTGGCGTCACATCGTCAGCCAAGTCGGCCTACGAATGCTCAATCTCTTAATTAAGCGATTAGTTATGAAATAAGCGTATCATTAATTAATACCGGAACGTAGATGTAGATTTACGGTACTGTTTATTTTTGTATTAAAGTTATATGAATAATTATTGTACATGACAGTCATTATTGTTTGAGTGCATTCAGTGAGTGCAAATCCAGTTAAAATGTTGATTATGTGGCCTCGACATAATGTTCATTATGTACGCACGCACAGGTGAGTCACATCATATGAACAAGCCACCCCTACAGATAAATATATGAGATACGTCTTGTCCACACTGTATGTGGATTCAAGTGTTGATTGCTATTCGCCAAACTGTATGCAGAAGTGTTGATTGCTATTCGATGGGCGTGTGTCGGTATGCGTGTGTAGTCCTATCATGTCCATGCATGTGCGCTATGACTATTGTCGTCGGCATAGGCGCGGTCCTTGTTCTGCTGGGGCATGTGTCTGTCCGCGTGTGTCTTAGGTCGTCCGTCTGTGCGTGAGGACTGGACGCTCTGTACCATATTATCTGTAAATAGTGCACGTGTTTCCACTACTTCTATGTGAAATATGATGACAGATTGTGTTTGTGCATAATTCATTGAAAATTACCTGACGTTAAAGAATTGTAACTGCGCTTCTACGTTTTATCTTTTCACAGCATACTGAGTATCCTATGGGGAAACAGGGGGTAATATGGTATAGAGGACAGGGGACTTTCAGCACAGACAGAAAGACACGACCAAGAACACACGACTGACCGCACGATTCATAAGTAAACATATACCACATTTACGCCAAGACATGGGATATATACAGCACACTCCAGGACATACACACACGCCCATAGAGGAGCACACAGAGGACCAAAGGCACGCACGCACAGGACAGTCACATCACATGAATGAAGAAATGAGCAAGCCAGGCCCGCAGATAAACACTCACATCAACAGTGGCACACACCGCCATTGACTTACCCACAATCCTAAGGATGATATACAAACTAGGCTTATAGAAAAGATGATTGTCCAATATAGTGCCCACTCTTGTTGTACTTAATCTATTAATACGTACTGTATACATTGAATGTGTTTAACGGATCATGTGAGACTATTTGTCACCAATGCGTGTGACCATGGGCCGCTGGCACATGTGTGTAAGAGAACATGGGACAGCAGTCAGTTGGAGTTTGGCGTTGGGTACGGTGACTTGTTGCTTTAGATAGTAGGTCCCACTCCAAGACGCACATATTAAACTGTGGATTGTTGCCAACTGTTCAAACGAACCGGTAACAGTGTCCCAGCGTAAGGTACATATTAATAAAGTATTACAGTAACTACAAAGACGTGTATGTGTTGCCTCACCAGCCAGATGAATAATCCCGATGTATAGTCAAACTAATCGGTATCTTCTTCTTCTTGCGTTCATCTTTAATGATATGCTTCAGTTCTTCAAAGTCAACCTCGCGGTTGAATTGTTCTTTATTTGACCATTCCTTAGCTAGTTGATCAGCTTTGTCATTTCCTAATATGCCACAATGCGAGGGGACACATTGTAAGTTGACATTGTTCTCGATGGCCAGTTGCGTAAGATTTTCATGAATTAAATTTGTACTTTCATTTCCACTCTCCAGCGCCTGGAGCGCTGAGAGGGAGTCTGTCAGGAAGACAATATTTTTATTTCTGGTTTTTCGCTGTATCAGCTTTTGGCTAGCTAAGATCAATGCCTGGATTTCTGCAGTGTAATTGCCACAGTGTTTCCCTGTTCACAGGCATGAGTCTGTTATATCTCCACATGGAAACCGAATGTGAGCACCTGCCCCTCCCTTCTTGACAGCCTGGAGAGCTGATCCATCTATATAAACATGTATCCACTCTTCCATCATCGTTTTCTGCAATATGACTCAATGCAAGAACTTTGTTTGTCACCTCTGCTTGACCTCCCTTGCTTTCAATCCCTGGAATCGAGGGCCAGATTGAAATTGTGTTTTCTGTTTCAGAAGCTTTCCATGGTTCCCTCTCAGTGATAGCAGTTATGTTTGTACATCTGGGGAAGATGTCCGACTCTCTGTGTCCTTCAATTTTCTTTGAAGTTAATAAGAAATTATTCCTCTTCAGCCTTCCTCTAGACATTTTGTGAGTCAGCATATGCATGGGATGGTGAGGCATCAAATTGAATTTCTCGTATTTAATCTCGGCCTTGATTTCTCGTCTCTGCTGGAGTGGCTGGATATTGGTACGTTCTTCCATCTCTGCTATTGGAATGGTTTTCATAGACCATGTTATGATACAAAGAGCCTGATTTTGTACCTTATCCAGTGTCTGAAGGGTGCGTGTAGCAGCTGTCATCCATGATGATGAGCCGTATTCGAATAGGGGCCTAACTGATCCAGAATAAACCTGTTTCAGAATGTTCATGTTAGCTCCCCATTTTGTTCCAGTGAGCTTCCGCATAACTGCCAGTCTTCGCTTGGCTATACCTTCAGCTTTTCTGATTTGCGCCTTCCATGTTAGTCTTTTGTCAAATATCAGACCAAGATAAGTTACTTCATCCTCAAAGTGCAGAACTGAGTCACCAAATTTCAGACTTGTCTTGTGTTCCTTTTTAGTGGATAGTGTGAATAGAGTTGTGATTGTCTTCTCTTTGTTGATCTGGACAAACCATTTGTAACTCAAGAATTGAGGTGATCAATTGCGAGTTGCATGTGGTAATTGGCTGTTGATGCATACTCCTCACTGCTCCACATCACAAGATCGTCAGCAGACAATGCAGCTCTGACTCCCATTGGAATGTTCTTCACCAGGTCATTGATGAACATTGTGAAGATGGTGGGAGAGACCACATCATGTCGTAGCAGGACTTTCTTGCTGCTCGTCCCATTCAGCTGTCCTGATGGCTTTCGAGTGTGGAGATATTGGCATGTCCAGCTGTACATTTTTCCAGAGATATCACTGGTCCTGAGCTTTTGGAGGAGTCCATGCTTCCTTACTTTATCAAATGCCTTCTGCAGATCAACCCACACAGTGATGGTATGCTTTTTCTGTTGGAATGCCTGCTCAATAGACTGCGTCAGATACGTTGTTTGATCCTCAGTAGATCTACACTTTCTGAAGCCATTTTGTTCATCCGCTAAGAGATTGTTGCTTTCAAGATGTCGAAGAAGTCTTTGGTTGAGGATTCTTTCCATGGCGTTGACAGTGCAACTAGTCAGACTGATAGGTCGATAACTTGCCGCTTTGGATTTATTCTTGCCTTTCTTCAGTACATGGATCATGTTGGCCTGTCTCCAAGACTGGAGAACTTCTCCTGTGTACCGACGGTGGTTGAAAATCTCCAAAAGCTTGTGCTTTCCAGTAGTACCCAGATTCCGCAACATCTCATTGGTTATTCCATCTGGTCTAGGAGACTTCCTGCTTTTCAGAACTTTCAAGCATTTCTCCAACTCGCTGATGGTCAGAAGCTCATCCATTCTCGCGGCATGTATTTGTGATTCTCCGTTTGCCTTTGCAGACTTCATCGCAACTTGTTTACAACTCACTGGCACATCTAGATTGCTTACTTTCTGAAACATACAAGCAAAGTGTTCAGCAGCAGCCTCGCCTGTTTTAATTTCACAATCCTCTTCAAGAGTTATGTTCGGTACTTGCATCGTTAAGCTGCTTCATAAGCCTCAAGAGTTTGTTCGTATCCTTTTCAAGATTTAAGCTTGAAGTTTTTTCTCTCCACAATTTTCTGGTGGCTCTGATTTTGCCTTGGATTGTTGGAGTCTCACATGGTTGGCTTCTGTTGGGGCATTCTCTACAATTTCCCTTACGTTGGACATTTCTTCGTGTAACTTTTGCAGAGACGTACTCCAGTAAGGTATGTAGTTTCTTCTGAATCCCATAGTAATGCATTTGCCAGCAGGAGAAATTAAAGCAGAGTTAAGCTCTTTAACAACTTTATTGATGTTTTGGTTTTTGACATCAATGTCTTTTACCAATCTGTCACTCTCTTTCTGATATCTGTCCCAGTCTGCTTTCTTATAGTTCCCTTGAGGGGTCTGATTTCGGTCAATCTCAACATCCATGTTAATGGTAATGAAAACAGGGCGTGATCGCTTCCTCCAAGTTGTTCCCCACCAATACGCAAAGATTCTTGTTGTAGAATTTCTGTCCAAAATGCTAGATCAGGAGAACTTGAGGTGTGTTATCGTCTTGAGTATAATGCAGGTGTGTCATCTGCCTTATTTAAGAGAATCAGCTTCTGCTCATCCATCCAATTTTCAATGTCCTCACCCCTCCTATCAGTAGAATGATAGCCGCCCCAAAAACTGAGAATGACTGTTGAGGTTACCAGCAACAATAGTTGAATCTTGGTGAACTGGGATTTTTCCGAGATTCAATGGATGATTATTAGGGCAGTAATACTTGACAACAGTGATAGCATGTTTCTCTGGAATTAGCTTGATTGTGGGAATTTCAGGTCCTTCCATGTCTCTCTGAACTTCAATGGCGTTTAGGCTATTCCGGCTCAGGGTTATGATTCCTGCTTTATGTCTTCGATCCCTGTCAGATCTGAAGTGCTGAAATCCTCTTATACAGAATCTTCTGTTGGCATTTAGATGAGTTTCTTGGATACATACGACATCCACGCCTTTCTCCTTGAGAATTTGGCTAACTCCGTTTTCTTGTTAGAAACCCCTTCAGCATTCCATTGCATGATAGTCAGCGGTTTGCTTACTTGTTATTTATGTTGGACAATCTTCTTCCTTTTTCT
>CM067366.1:93730646-93841100 GCA_034401795.1 Chaetoderma sp. LZ-2023a | reverse complement strand
ACGACACGACGATGTTCACGCACGCACGCACGCACACACACCGTACGCATGGGGAGAGAAATGAGTGCCCTACACATACGGAATCGGACTCGCGGCCGACTGCGTAGGTACAAGAACATGTCCCGTGATATTCCTGCATAAACTGATGACACAGAACACTGTCTCCCGCAAAATTCAATATGCATTATATTCACTAATTCGTGCGCGTTATCAACCAGCTGCGAGGCCGATGAGATTGTAATATTGCTATCCATGTTAAGCAAAGTATGCGTGAACAATGTCGTATGCCCAGTATTTTAGTGTGTAAACTTGAGCGAATTTATTCATAAAGAATTAAAGCACCATTCAGCTGGTAATGCGATAAACAATATATTACGTGTACTTTTATTTTATTCACAACCAAATTAATGAAACGTGAATTACAAATGGTAAAATTATGTCCATGTATTAATCAACTTAGATGAAAGTCTACAATAATTCGCGTTATGCCTAGCGTTTTCACATCTGCACATTGAATAATAACTCTTTGATGTAAAAAAAATATGCTCACGTGAAAGTGCATTCACACAACTATTGCTTAATCAGACATAAGTCAATATTCGTGAATTGACGTTGAGTACCAAATTTTGCTGAATTTAAGCATGTTTTGCTATTTAAAATTTTAAAAACATAACAAGCAGTATCACATATTACATCGGTGTCACGCCTAAACCATGATGTCATACACAACCGGCGCAAATCAGAACTAGTGCTGGCTGCGCGTTATTGTTCATAAGTGCGACGCTGCGCGCTATTGTTCTAAATGTCCATCTGCGTGCTATTGTTCATGCAGGTGGCCGCTGGACGCTATTGTTCCAAATCCTGTTTCATCGAGATAGGGTCAAATGTAACAATTTAATACCATATAACTTTTTATTTTATTTTATTTTATTTTTTTTTGTTAGCGAGAGACGGAGTCGAACCACACTGGCAAAACCACTGTAGAGCCAGCCGCAGGTAAAGCAGAAGGTTTAGAATTTAGATAAAAGTAGAGGAGCAAGAGACATTTAAGAAAAGTGGACAGACAGACCTGCAACTTGCCTCCGGCAAGGATCGCCGCCGGCACATTTCCAACTCAGTCTTTAAGTGCTGATTGCTTTTTTCCTCATTGACCCTCAGCACACTGACATCACAATGCGTACCCATTAAGTTAACCATTGATTATTTCTTAAATAACTAAGAAACAATACATTAAAAAAAATAGTGCAAGTGTTCCGTTCTAAAGATATTTGAAGTATTATTTTGGTAACAGCATTACCATCCATCAAAGCCTGTCAGAAAAGAACACAATTTACTGATGATACCACAGGAATGTCAGTGTGCGAAGGGTCAACTTTACACATTCACATATGTCCATGAATGAATACAACGCTATTTAAAGTGAATTCTTTGAAGTTTTTGTTTTCCTCATCAAAAAAATACAATCGCAGAGCAGTAATAGTTTTTAAGAAAATATCCCTCGAATGACTGACTCAATTATTCACCATTTACCACTTGCAAAGGCCAAAAAGGCTTCTTCATTGAGTTTAGAAAACATCTGTTTACAAAGAGAAAATTCTTGAAGGCTATCACTGGCATGACTGACGAGCCAGTCATCTCAGTGGCCAACCATTTAAAAGAAAAACTTTTCATTCACTCTAAGTACATATTTCTAACAAAATTACTTTTCCTGAATAAATTCCAGAGTCAAAGGGGTAAGTCAGTAACTCAAATGGCAAACATGCTCCTCTGGACTGCAATTGAACACCTGAGAGCATTGCATCTACACACACGCACACACGCACGCACGCACGCACTCACTCACTCACTCACACATACACACACACACACACACACACACACACACACACACACACACACTCACACACACACACACACTCACTCACTCACTCACTCACACACACACACACACACACACGCACGCACACGCACACGCACACGCACACGCACACGCACACACACACACACACACAGACAAGATTGTGGGCAAAAGCCTCCAGCCCCTTGATGCGCACTTTTTTATTTTCCTTAATACAAAACAATTACAATCAGTATTAATTACGACTCCATTCCTCTCTAAATTACGTATACATAGATTTCAACAACAATATAAATATAAACCCTGTCCTCCACCCGCACCCACCCCCCCCCCCCCCCCCCATAATACCATAGAACTTACAAAAGTCATAAAATGTTATTTTCTGATTTTTCATAACCTAAATCGTGGTGTGGTGGTAGTTTAAGTGAATATCTTATGACACTAATTTGACATAGGAAGCTACAATTCATGCTAGTTTCAAAATGTTCTGTTATTTTCTGATTTTTCAAACCTAAATCGTGGTGCAATGGTAGTTTAAGCAAATATTTTTTGATACTAATTTAACATAGGAAGTTTCAATTCGCGCTAGTTACAAAATATTCATCAGATATAATATTTTAACATTTTGATTTTTTCAAACCTAAATCGAGGCCCAATGGTAGTTTAAGCGAATATCTTTTTTTGATATTAATTTGACATAGGAAGCTGCAATTCGTGTTAGTTTCAAAATATTCATCAGATATAATATTTTAACATTTTGTTTTTTCAAACTTAAATTGAGGTGCGGCGGTAGTGTGTGTTCGTGTACGTACACGTGTTGACTTGTGTATAAATGTGCAGCTGCCTGTATAGCACAACATATTTTGAAAATTTAATAATTAAATGGCTGCCATGACCACTCCTTAAAGACGATAGATACATGATTATTATCTATATAATATTATACATACAACATGGATAAGTTTACCTATATATTACCCATGTAGTGCTGTACTTCGCTCTGATTTTTTGAAAATTAAATGACTGGGAACACATTTTGTTCATATTTTTTGAAAGTTTAATAATTAAATAACTGCCACTTTAAAGAATCTCCTTAAATACGATAGATACATGATTATTATCTATATAATATTATACAACATCGATAAGCTTACCTATTACCCATGTAGCGCTGTACTTCGCTCTGATGGTTTGAAAACTAATGACTGGGAACACATTTTGTTCATATTTTTTGAAAATTTAATAATTAAATGACTGCCGCTTTAAAAAATCTCCTTAAATACGATCGATACATGATTATTATCTATATAATATTATCCAACATCGATAAGTTTACCTATTACCCGTGTAACACAACGCTCTGAATTTTTGAAAATTAAATGACTGGGAACACATTTTGTTCATGCAGGTGGCCGCTGTATGCTATTGTTCTAAATGTGCATCTGTGTGCTATTGTTAATAAGTGACCGCTGTGCACTATTGTTCATGCAGGTGGCCGCTGTATGCTATTGTTCTAAATGTGCATCTGTGTGCTATTGTTAATAAGTGACCGCTGTGCACTATTGTTCATGCAGGTGGCCGCTGTATGCTATTGTTCTAAATGTGCATCTGTGTGCTATTGTTAATAAGTGACCGCTGTGCACTATTGTTCATGCAGGTGGCCGCTGTATGCTATTGTTCTAAATGTGCATCTGTGTGCTATTGTTAATAAGTGACCGCTGTGCACTATTGTTCATGCAGGTGGCCGCTGTATGCTATTGTTCTAAATGTGCATCTGTGTGCTATTGTTAATAAGTGACCGCTGTGCACTATTGTTCATGCAGGTGGCCGCTGTATGCTATTGTTCTAAATGTGCATCTGTGTGCTATTGTTAATAAGTGACCGCTGTGCACTATTGTTCATGCAGGTGGCCGCTGTATGCTATTGTTCTAAATGTGCATCTGTGTGCTATTGTTAATAAGTGACCGCTGTGCACTATTGTTCATGCAGGTGCATTCGATCATGCACATAAACGCTATTCTTCAAAAAGTGCTGTTCGACAATTTGTCATAGGAAGCCACAATTCCACTTAGTTTCAAAATATTCTACTTACTACTACAACCACGAGGTGGGGGGGGGGGGTGCACCGCCCACCCAATTAATATGTTAAATGCTACAAGGGTGCTCGGGACGTCATTATTCGTCAATGATGACGGACATGCAGTGGAAATTGTTCGCCACCAACTCATTTCCATTACAGTTTTAAAAATTTAATAATTAAATGACTGCTATCTGATTTTTTGAAAATTGAATAACTGAGTTTCAAAATATCTTTTTAACCATGAAGGGGGGGGGGGCGCCATCGCCCACCTAATTAATACGTTAAACACAACAAGGATGCATGCGTCACCTATTTAAAAACACATTAATCTATGCATTAACGTAACAGATGATAGCCCGTAACCGGACATTTAGAGCGGACACCTGCATGAACAATAGCAGCCACCCGCTCATTTCGAACGAATTGCACTTGACCTCCTGTACATATCAATCATTTTTTGACTGGATGGGACCGGCTGTACGCTATTGTTCTCCAACAATTGCACTTGACCTCATTACCTATACCCATCAATCATTTTGATAGGAGAGCAATAGCGTACAGCGACCCCATAGACTACTGATATTTTGAAAAATGTGGGAATAAGTGTTATGTAATGTGGGAATAAGTGTTATATAATGTGGGAATAAGTGTCCTATAATGTGGGAATAAGTGTTATGTACCAAAGCGTTATGTAATGTGGGAATACGTGTTATGTACTGTGGGAATAAGTGTTATGTAATGTGGGAATATCCGTTATGTAATGTGGGAATACATGTTATATAATGTGGGAATAAATGTTGTGTAATGCGGGAATAAGTGTTATGTAATGTGGGAATAAGTGTTGTATAATGTGGGAATAAGTGTTATGTAATGTGGGAATAAGTGTTATGTAATGACATATAAGCTTGGTTCTATGAGATATATAAATCCTTGACGTTATTACGAGACACTTACCTGCACTAATGGAGCACTCGCGGCTGTCTATCTAGCTGATGATGAGACAATCGGTATGTCGGTGGTGGGGTGGGGTGCGCCTTCCCACTCCATGATAGCTTGTGAGAATCAGGGAATTACACCGTTTTGTAGGAACAGCCACATGTGCTATGCTTTAAATAAATATCGTTACTTTGATAGCCACTAAAATGGAGGGATCCGATCAAATATATGACGTCCTTATATAAATACGTCTCTTGTTAGCTGACACCACAATTAAATGACGTAGGCGAATCACAAGAGTGTCACAAGTCCGACAATATGCGTCTGAATTACATGCATTTCGTTAATATAAACTGTAATCTATATTCTGTTGAATAGTTTGAAACTAATTTGACAGGGAGCTGTTGCTTCGGCAATGCTGACATTGACAGCAACATCTCACATTCGAATTAGTTTTAGCGTATTCAACAGTTTGGTACACACAGATCATGAATGGGCGTGAGGAAGCTAAATATTCTGGCTGAGGACAAGACACGGGGATCAAATGCGAAGAATGACTGATTCCAACTCTAGGACGCTTCTACTACCTACAGCCACAGAATACACTAATCACACATACAGCTTAGCTTGAAATTGCGATTCTGGGAATTCAGAGGTCAACCTCTTAAAATCAATTCAAACTCACGTCCAAAGTGGGCGTGTCGTAGATAGAAATTGGCGGGGAATAGCTAGAAATGGATCCCTCTATTAGCTAGGATTCGTCACAGCTGCTGGCGTCCGCCAAGGACGAGGTGTGGAGACTGTTAAAAAAATGCTTGATTGATATTTCTGTAGCTTACTCTCTTAAAACTGAACACGCATGCTAAAGTTGTTAATGTTTAGCCCATACCAGTAATATAGTATAATAAATTTCTGTACCCGGTAACTCTGAGTAAGCGCATTGATTCATGAACCAAGACACGCACAGCGCGTGTGTAAAGTCTAGATGACGTTACAAGGATTCAAGCAGCGACACCAGTTATCTGTTAGCCAGCTGAGCAACTCGTTTAATAAAAGGCCTATAATAAACAGCTGGGGAAGTTACCAATAATAGATTGAAATAAAAAAAACCCCAGCATAGAATGGCGTGAATGGAACCTGGAATCAGGGATTCGATAGACTCCAATCAAAACAATAACTTCTTATCTCGGGACCAAGCCCAGTAAGGTTCTCTGTGGCTGCCTCGCCAACGGCCCGGTCGATGGTATACGTCCCACTCTCCGGTTCACCAATGTTGGGGAATTTGCACTGCGCGACCGCCAGGGCTTTAGCTGCTCAGAGCGGGCCGACATCTACATAGCCAGCAGGGCAACCTAATTTTTTTAAATGCTGCTCTGTAAAAGTGGCCAAATTAACAACCTAAATTTCCCAGCATTCAGCACCCTTCGCTGCAACTGTAACACTCAGAAAACTTCGCTGAGTTGAAACCTGTGCACCATCTCCTGACTCAGAAGAGAAGTAGATTAGACTGCATACAGGCAGCACAGCGGATTCGGCTGCGTTGAAACTTCGCCTAGAAGCCCTACTACCACACTAAGTCTTCGTCTGCTACCAAGAAACCCCGCAAGCCTCAGTTCGGTACCCGTCTCTGACCGTATCCGATTTTTAGCCTCTTGTTCTCGTCCTAAAGAACGTTTCCGCTGATTGTTGCGACTTCGACCGCCCAGATTTTACCAAAGGTACCAATTTTGTGGTGCTTCTTTGCACAGTCTGTTTTCGCATCTAGGAACACTCACATTGCGGACGACGTTCTCGCACACCGTTCAACGTGAATACACATTATTAGGGTTGTGACGGCGTCGCCTTGCCAAGCATTCTTGCAAGTAAGGACGCTTATCCTTTTCCCTGCTTTTCTCAGCTGGTCACGCCATCCACGCTCTGTCCGAATTCATCGCGAACCCAACAAATTTCTTCTTCTTGTTCAGTAGGAACGCACATCTCAATTGGACTTCCCCTAAATAGTATGACTGTCGCAAGCGGACTACCTGGGTCTCCCCACAGGGAGGGAGGGATGGAAGGAGGGAATGAGGGATGGGGTAGGAGGGAGAGAAAGGGGAGAGATGGAAGGGGAGTGAGGGAGGGAGGGAAGCAGGCAGGCAGGCAGGCAGGCAGGCAGGCAGGCAGGCAGGCAGGCAGGCAGGCAGGCAGGCAGGCAGGCAGGCAGGAAGGCAGGCAGGCAGGCAGGCAGGCAGGCAGGCAGGCAGGCAGGCAGGCATGCGGACAGGTAGGGAGGGAGGGAGAGAGAGAGAGGGAGAGAAGGAAGGAGGGAGGGAGGGAGGGAGGGAGAGATGGCGAGATGGAGGGAGGGAGGTAGGGACTAAGGGATGAAGGGATGTGGGACGTAAGGATGGGGAGAGAGAGAGAGAGAGAGAGAGAGAGAGAGAGCGGAGAGATGGAGGGGTGGGTGGGAGAGAGCGAGAGAGAGGGGGATGGGTGGATGGAGGTAGGGAGGGAGGGGGAGGGGGAGGGAGGGATGGAGGAAGGGAGATAGGGAGGAAGGAAGGGAGAGCGGGGGAGAGAGAGAGAGAGAGATAGAGAGAGAGAGGGGGGTGGGAGGGAGGGAAGGAAGGAGAGAGGGAGGGAGACTGTGGCGTGGCGTGGCGTGGCGTGGCGTGGCGTGGCGTGGCGTGGCGTGGCGTGGCGTGGCGTGGCGTGGCGTGGCGTGGCGTGGCGTGACATATGGTTGAGTGGACTGGGGCGGGGTGGAGTGGAGTGTGGCGTGGCCTGCCTGGCCTACTATGGCGTGGCCTGTCCTGGCCTGCTGTTGCGTGACGTGGCGTGGATGATGTGTGGTGCGGTGTGGCGTGGCGTGGCTTGGCGTGGCGTGGCGTGGCGTGGCGTGGCGTGGCGTGGCGTGGCGTGGCGTGGCGTGGCGTGGCGTGGCGTGGCGTGGCGTGGCGTGGCGTGGTGTGGTGTGGTGTGGTTTGGTTTGGCTTGGTTTGGTGGGAGAGAGCGAAAGAGAGGGGAATGGGTGGATGGAGGTAGGGAAGGAGGGGGAGGGGGAGGGAGGGAGAGATGGAGGAAGGGAGATAGGGAGGAAGGAAGGGAGAGCGGGAGAGAGAGAGAGAGAGAGAGAGAGAGAGAGAGAGAGAGAGGGGGGGGGGAGGGAGGGAGGGAAGGAGAGAGGGAGGGAGACTGTGGCGTGGCGTGGCGTGGCGTGGCGTGGCGTGGCGTGGCGTGACGTGGCGTGGCGTGGCGTGGCGTGGCGTGGCGTGGCGTGACGTGGCGTGGCGTGGCGTGACATGTGGTTGAGTCGACTGGGGCGGAGTGGAGTGGAGTGTGGCGTGGCCTGCCTGGCCTACTGTGGCGTGGCCTGTCCTGGCCTGCTGTTGCGTGACGTGGCGTGGATGATGTGTGGTGCGGTGTGGTGTGGTGTGGCGTGGCGTGGCGTGTCTTGGCGTGGCGTGGCGTGGCGTGGCGTGGCGTGGCGTGGCGTGGCGTGGCGTGGTGTGGTGTGGTTTGGTGTGGTGTGGTGTGGTGTGGTGTGGTTTGGTTTGGCTTGGTTTGGTGGGAGAGAGCGAAAGAGAGGGGAATGGGTGGATGGAGGTAGGGAAGGAGGGGGAGGGGGAGGGAGAGAGAGAGAGAGAGAGAGAGAGAGAGAGAGGGGGGGAGGGAGGGAGGGAAGGAGAGAGGGAGGGAGACTGTGGCGTGGCGTGACATGTGGTTGAGTCGACTGGGGCGGAGTGGAGTGGAGTGTGGCGTGGCCTGCCTGGCCTACTGTGGCGTGGCCTGTCCTGGCCTGCTGTTGCGTGACGTGGCGTGGATGATGTGTGGTGTGGTGTGGTGTGGTGTGGTGTGGTGTGGTGTGGTGTGGTGTGGTGTGGTGTGGTGTGGTGTGGTGTGGTGTGGTGTGGTGTGGTGTGGTGTGGTGTGGTGTGGTGTGTGTGGTGTGGTGTGGTGTGGTGTGGTGTGGTGTGGTGTGGTGTGGTGTGGTGTGGTGTGGTGTGGTGTGGTGTGGTGTGGTGTGGTGTGGTGTTGTGCGGTGTGGTGTGCATAGCGTGGCGGCGAGGGGCGTGCACACTAGCCCGTGAGCACACGTACGCGTGCGCGAAGCACAATCTAATGTGAACGTGGATAATCATTACGCAATCCCAGATTTTTTTCTCAACCAGATTTATTGACAAAAGGCGAATAAAGCGACCCAACGATCAATTAACTAATTGATTAACCATTTCCACGACAACTCCAAATTCTTTATGACGCATAGCAGATTCTGTTGAATATTTTGAAACTAATATGACTGGAAGCCACTGCTGCCTTATGGCAGCAACGACTTCCAATAATATTCATTTCAAAATATTCAACAACTTTCCTGATTGTTTGCCTTGAGATTGAGATACGGAGACATTTATCAGTGAAATGGTTAAGAACAGAAAAGCCCACATAGTAGACTATTTAATTAAAAACCGCTTCAATGTTCCTGACCATATCCTCCATTTTCTCAGCGTGAAGTGATCTGAGAGCGATACGACGGCGCGATGACAAAGCTATAAATAGAACACATCAATATTCAGACAACCTTGTCCAAACAAACGTCCATCTGACTTTTGGGAGTACAAGCTTGTAAATCTCTAAGGCAAATGTTCGAAAAACCACCATCTGTTTAAAGCACTAAATGTTGTGGCTTTTCAAAATACATTTCTTTTCATGTACGTACAGGCGCATACATCTGATTGCATTTGCCAACATACACGAATATTCATGGTGGCATCGCAGGAGTAGGGCCATAGCACACCGTTATAGCACATTGCAGTCCATTAACAGTGGTCAGTAAAACACAAGTAGTCGCTTAATAGTAATACACGGTAATTATCATCATAATATACAACCACCAACTTATGACCCCAAAACACACGTGTTCGTTATGCATAGCGTATAACATAGCGTACTTAAAGATGAATGGGTTGGCGCTCGATCGGGAATTCTTGGAACTTAGGGGCATAGGGTAATTTTAGTCTTTTTGGATGACTTAGAAACCTCTAGGTTGATCACGTGGCTTCGGAGCGGCGGAACTATTATTCATACATTCATACATGCATCTTGCTCCAAGTAGATCATACGTTATTAAGAGTAGGAAACCGCGTGCAAGACGATTTGCAGACGCACGTACTGACGGACAAATTAACAGACTGACTCCAGAAGTAATTGGCTTCTTTCAAACCCCCTTTAATCCATATACCTGCAACGTTTTACTTAAACACCCCAATGGACCTTTCCATTTTTAGCTATGCCCCGTCCATCACTAGCTAAGCTCCACCCACACCTCGCCGTGTTGGGATTGATCGATCCCCACATGCTCTAGCTATCAATTTCCTGAAAACTATACTATGGCAGCAACAGCGCCCAGTCAAATTAGTTTCAAAATATTCAAAAGAATATTTATTAAATAGTAAAAGCAAACAATTTGTGCAACAACGCATAGACTATCTTCAAATATGCGTTCGTGACGTACTTATCGACGTCAATCATGACGTCATTCATTATGAGGTCATTCTACACGTCATGCAGTTCATTATGACGTCATGTGATGGGTGGGTACTCTGGAAAGGTGAATTGCACGATTTAAGCTAAACCCCGAAAATCATACAGGGCTTCTTTGAAGAAGAATATAGAACTAGAACACATTTCCTGAAGTAACTGTAAATCTGCGATGATCTGCATTAAGGAGTATTATAAGCCGTCTTCTCATATGATCATTGAACATGTCTGATGCTGATCTGATAAAAAGTGTTGTCGCAGTTCAAAGATCCATAGTTGAAATTACCATAGTTTTACACAGGGTATGGAAAAGCTGATTTCTTGAAAACCGATAGCCTTGACCCTAAAGTATAAAATAATGTGTCCTTATTTGCTGTGGTGGAATTTTTTACCAAAATCGAGGAAATTAAATGTCAAATAAAGGAGAAATTAATGAATTAAAACTAAAGTGAGGCAATTCGTGCAAAAAACAGACCAATTTTAGTTTTTGGCATGAATTACCTCCCCTAACCTGTTCAAGTTGATTGTGTCAGTTCAATGTGATGAATTTCGATTCTCATGATGGTTTGAAAATGACCCGTCCAAGGTCAAGGTCAATCAGTGGTCAAAGTGACCAATTTTAGGTCTTGGCATGAATTACCTCCCTTTACCTGTTGGAGTTGATTGTGGCAATTAAATCTGGTGAATTTCGATTGTTTCTGACTACCTGGGCCAAACAAATTATTCACTGGATCCAAAAGAAAAATAAAAACATCCCAGGCCTTAAGGTGTACTGAAAGTGTCTCAAGTTTGGAGGCTTGAAATGGACCAGGAAAATCTGTGGGTGTCAGATGCAGGTTAACATATGCTAGAGGTCTGTTAAGTTTCTCCATGATCTACAAGCAACTCTAGGACGAGTTGCTGTCCAAATAGCACTCTTACATTTCCAATTGGACGTTTTGGACAAGAAAACGTGGAATTGTCTGGAACCATACACCAGATCCGATTTCTGTAGATGATCTATACTTGCCTGGTGCGTACTAGAAATGTACCAAGTTTAGATATAATATTTCCAAAACTGGATCAGTTATCATCAAATCAATTTCTAACACATTCCATATTGACATATTTGTCTACGATACAAAAATTTCAATACATCATGAACCGTTCAGGATATCGGAGTTCGGTAAATGGTGTCTGAGAGGCAATTCCGCCCCGGATCAGGCGGTCTAAAATGCTGAAACAATCCGACCCTAATCCCGTCATCTATCAGCAAATCAAGGAAATATTGTTTAGTGTGCAGATTTGCAATAATAGAAATGTTAATATGTCCACTAACGATTTAATTTTAGTAAGCAATGGTAGCCTTTGGTATCTAGGGATGTAAAAAATGGCAACACTCTGACAGGGACAGAAGTAACAATTCTCATGATGCCAAATAATTGTTTTTATTCAGCATTTTTTCAAAAACTGGACACTGAACCGAAAATAATTTTTTGGCCAACTTGTGGGTCAACAGATCCTAGAAATATGTTAGGTTTCAAGATGATCCGGAAAAAATCCTAGGAGCAGTCGCTGACCGAATATTGCTCCCATACATTCCCTATGGGACATGTTGGGAACGGAATTGTAGCGTTCTAAAAGGTTAACATGTTCGCTAACGATTTTATTTTATTAATCAATAGGAGTATAATGTATCTACGTATATGCCAAATATCAAGCATCTGACCAACCTAGAAATATGAACTATCTTGATTCCAAAAAATTGGGCTTATGCCAGATTTTATCAAAAACGGGTCACCATACCCAAAAAAATAGTTTGGGTCACCATGTGGGTCAAGACATGCTAGAAGTTTTTCCAGTTACAAGATGATAGAGGCAAAACTCTAGGAGCAGTCAGTATCCGAATATTGCTCTCATGTATTTCCTATGGGGACATGGGGGCACGGAAATGTAGAGTTCTAAATGGTTAACATGTTCGCTAACGATTTTATTTCAGTAATCAAGAGTAGTATAATACATCTACGTATATGCCAAATTTCAACCATCTGACTGCCCTAGAATTATGAAATATCTTGATTCCAAAAAATTGGGCCTATGCCGGATTTTCTCCAAACCTGGTCAGCGTACCCAAAAAATATTTTCGGTGGAGATGTATGGCAACACATGCTAGAAGTCTGTGAAGTTTCAAGATTAGTGAGGAAAAACTCTAGGAGTAGTCCCTGTCCGAATAATGCTCCCATACATTTCCAATGGGACTCTTTGCCCGCGGAAATGCGGGTATCTCAGAAACCACACACCCGATCGAGAAGAAAAGTAATAGCAAACTAGATCTCAATGGGTACTACAAGTTGACCAGGTTTGGAGTTGTTCAGATCAAAACTGTAGGAGGAGATAGTTTGCGAAAATCCTTGAGAATAATAATAAAAATAATAATAATAATAATAATAATAATAATAATAATAATAATAATAATAATAAAGATCCTGAGAAAAAACAATAATCTGCGATAGATCGCAGATTAACTACACAAACAGGGTCAGGCGAGCGAAGGGATACATCCATCTCGGGAGCTTTGGGTTGGGGGGGTCCATGGGGTGATTTTTGTGACTGACCATCACGGTTAACTTATATATGGTCCCTCGCCACTGCCACTCACTGTATTACGTTTATGGTGCGTAAGTTCTTACTTGATCCTGCACGCAATGCCATGCATGAGATTGGTATATTGGTAAAAAGGTGTTATGTTTTAGTAAACACCCATTCTTGTTGCATATTGCGTTAAGCCTTAGTCTTTCTTGATGTTATGGCAAATTTTGAGAAAATTTAAAGAAAAAGTTAAGTAAATGGCCTATAAATACCATTTCCTCAAGATTTTGTCCGATTTTGAGAAATTTAAAAGTAAAATTTAAGCAAATGACTGCCAAGTACCATTTACTTAGATTTTTCAGTCAATTAGAAAAAAATCTTTATTAAAAAGTCACGTAAATGGCACTTGTCTACCATTTACTTAGTGGGGTTTTTTCAGTGCAGTTTTTAGAGGATTTTGAAGAAATTTTGAAGAATAATGTAGTAAATGGCGCCCAGATAGCATTAACAGATAGGTTTTGCAGACAAATTATGAGAAAATCTTGAAGAGAAGGTTAAGTAAATGATCCCCAGATTCCATTTAATTACTTTTTCTCAGTCCTGTTTTTTAAAGAAAATTCTGAAGAAAAAGTAAATGGCCATCAGTAACCATGCAATCAAAGTTCACAGACCAATTGCAACAAAACCGTAAAGAGTTGTCAATGTGAAGGTGAAGCTTAAATCACTGAAAGTGACTCCTTTGCTAGATGGATGGCTCAGTCCTCTGAGAAGTCAGATCGAACGAGATGAATCTAAAGAGGAATACTGAATAAGACGTGTTTTTGAAAGGAGTCAATCTTCAAGAGCGAGCACCTAGAAGACGCAAAGAGAATCACACATTTGCAACTGATCATCGCGACTCTGTTATAGTAATGACCGGAATTTCTCGTATAAAGATTTTCTATAGATAAAAACGTCACTTCAGTGTTCAACCCTTTTGGAAAATTAGAACATGGAGCAAATCTCAATGAAGTACATTGGCTACTTTGTTGCGATCTTGGCGTAATGCAACTCTGACTCGAATATGACAAAGTACATGGTTTTGATAATGTTGAATTTGTCCGAAAGAAGGGTCTCAGTGAAATTGTGAAGAGATTCCACCAATTATACCATTGTATGAATGTGTCAATAAGCCCTAGCTGGAGTCTTAGCAGCAAAGCTTCATAGTGCTGACGTTGAACGACTGAGTAGTGCCAGAAACAATCTGAAGTCGCCTGGCAGGTGAAACATGAACATAGAAACTGAAAACATGTACTTATTTGTTCATTATATAATTACCACCTCTACTATCATGGGACTCCCCGAAAAGCTTATATTTTACTGGATTACAAATAGACAACATCGAGTAAGAGAAATGCTACAAGCCAAAAGCCAACCATAACTTCGAGCACTATTCCCAACGATAAAGCATTCAGATTAATGTGAGCAGAAGTTCATAGTTCAAATAGATAGGTTACTGAAGGAACATATCTGCTAAATCTGGTTTTAATCCATCAATAATTGACGAAACAAATGTATTTACCCCATAGGGGTCAATTCGTAAAACGCCTTAATGAACCAACGCTATGGCGCTTGTTTAAAGGCGTGACCACTTCATATTCGTAACTCAAATAGAAGTTGCCTAAAGGAATATATCTGCCAAATTTGGTCTTAATCCATAGATGAATAACGAAACGTCCCACCAACTTATTTTCCTTATAGGCTTTAATACTTTGAAAATAAAGCAAGGGCCATAACTCTGCCATTTGAGGGGGTGGCCACTTTATCTTCATAGTCCAAATAGATATATTTGCTTTTAATTCATCAACAATTGTTGACAGATGACAGACGACAAACAGATGGCAGACACACAGACAGACGACAGACAGACACATCACGATCACGATTGTATAAGTTCACCAAGGTGAGCTTACAAAGTGAATTCGTCAGCGAGGAGGCATGTTTACTTGGTGGCATGCAGAGCCGAATTAAGCCTATCTTGGGCCAGGACTATATGTAGCTGTTCGGGCCGCTTATCGGGTCGGTCAAAGAGAGAATGGCTACCACAGCCTCATTCGCCACCAAGATTTAATACATTGCGTATGTATCCAAATGCTGTTGAATATTCTGAAACTAATTTGACTGAAAACTTTTTCTGCCTAAGGTAGCATCAGCTTCCCGATAAATTAGTTTTAAAATATTCAACAGCTTATGCATATTATGACTATAAAAGTGAAAACCTGGGATTACTGGTTCAAATGGGTAAATGCGATAATAATTTTTGATTTGACGGTCTCTTATTTTTCGGGGCCCGGACTCCATCCCTATTAGCCCTTGCCTTAAAGTTCTTGGGCCCCATTAAACATAGGCACGTTTGCACGCGATATGAGATGCTTAACGATTTCTGTTCAATTTACCCAGCATGCTACACTACACATCCTGATATGCCACCCAGTGTGCAAAGCTACCCAGCATGCAGGGTCCTGACTCCATAATCGTTGTAAGTATTGGACGCCATTCATTTAGTCAACTTTCTGTGCAAGCCAGGATTTCTCAAACAAATCCAATTCGCCTGGACGTGTAAATAGTTATTTGACTTCAGGCTGGGGAAGTGTAAGACGCATTCAGAGCAGTATATTCCATAGCCTGTATTTTAATGCTGTTCAGCGCAAGTGTGTCAAATTGCAGGAGAAAATAGAACGCGTTTATATTTTGACAATAATTTTCGTGAAATTAGTTACTATCAATGACAGCAACAATTTTCAGTCAAATTATTCTCAAAATAATTAGTAGGTAATGCAATTACTACCTGCTACAGATGTGATGCTACTTTGAATGGAAACTGTTGCTGCAACAGCTTTTAGTCGATATATTCTAAAATAATTGTCAGTCATAATTTTAAGTCGACCGTTGCTACCGATTTGAAGAGCAATTTGACTGTAGCTTATTGTTGAATAAGCCACCAACAACGTTGTAAATTTGCTGTTCATACAATCGCATGGCGTTCAAAATTGCTATCTAACTAGAGTGAGTATATGCACAAAATACGCATTGATTGAGGACATTTTTAGCCAAGTTAGAGCGTGTGCATTTCTGTTTGATCAATGCATTTCTAACAAATGCACAATCTGTCAACGGAATTTACACTTTGTTTACTAATCGTTTATTCTTGGCCAGAAAGCTTATATAAGCCTATTGGTCATTCGGCCTATATAGTAAGAAATTGATTCCATGTGTGAGGCTAACAAGTCGACAATGTTGTTGGTACCTTAGTAATCAACAACTTACAGTCAAATTGCTCTTCAAAACCGCACCAAGAGGTGACTGGAAATTATGATTATTATTTTAGAATATATAGACTGAAAGCTGTTGCAGTAATAATGATGACGATTCAAATTACTATCAAATGTGTATAGCGGGTAGTAATCGTATTACCTAATAATTATTTGGACAACAATTTGACTGAATGTTGTTGCGCAACAAACTTCACGAAAATTATTGTGAAATTATATTTAAAGCTTTCTCCTCTTTTCTCCTGGGAATTGACACACTTGCGCTGAACAGTATTGGAATACGGGCTATGGAATGTACATACATATTTGCGCTTCCACAGCTGGAGTGAGAAATGACTATTTGCACGAACATGCAGGTTGGTTTTGAGAAATGCTGGCCTGTGCAGACAATAGATTAAACGAATATGGCAACAGTTACAGTGATTGTGGAGTCAGGGCATTTTATGCTGGGCAACATTGTACGCTGGGTAGCATAGCATGTTGGGTAAGTTGAACAGAAATGAACAGACGTCTCATATCTCGGTGCAAAGGTTTCTATATTTAGTTATGCCAAATAATGGGAGGACCGGGATTTCTGTTTTCTACAGAACGGCATACTATCACGATACACCTTTGTGTCATCGGCTACCTTGACGCCTGCCAGTCATCCTACACAGGGGAAGACTAAGACACGCAATGACGTTATATTACTGCTCTGCTACAATGTATTTTCAAATTTGAAAACACGCTGACAAGAATTTCTTTTCGGGTCAAATTATTTGCAAGCTCTCAACAACTTTCCAACATGTCTGCCAACTGATGACGCCATTGTTCACCTTCATTGGTGCCCCCTATTTATTGCTCAATATGAGGCTGGCTTAGCTCTGTGAATCCGGATGGACAAACTGGACAACTTACTTTACAATTTAGTAATTATTCTGTTGACTGTTTTGAAAGTAAATACACTTGGAACAGTTTCTTCCGCTCTCAGTGAAATTATTTTCAATATGTTCAACAGCGTGTATGTACCTTGAGTGCGAGAGTATGGTAAATCAGGATTCAGAGGGTTAAGCTCCTATATTAATGCATAATTAAATATGTCAATCAAAACCAATGGATAAATCCACTTTTAGCTATGCTCCGCCCATCTCTAGCTAAGCTCCTCCCTCGTTTTTCCCGTTTTACTATCGATTGTACCATGAATACACAGCATCTCAATATTGAGGAAACTATACAGATAAGCTGTTGAATACTTTGAAACTAAATTGCCAGAGCACTGTTGCTGCCTATGTCAAATTAGTTTCAAAATATTCAACAAAATGTTTATAAAACAGTAGATCCACCAACGGCATACAATTCGTACACTTGATAGCCTATTCCAGGTCCATGACCGAGTATTCCTGTCAATAATGATTGTGATGTCAGCCTGCATGTAACGTATTTGATTATGACGTCATATACGTGGGTGACAGAATGGATTCATAGATTAACATTTCGTCATGATGATGTTCGTCTGAGCTGAATACTTTGTGTATTTCTTGCTGGTTTAACGGCTAATAGGTATTGCCGCTTACGAGACCCGTCAACCGTTCGGTTTCTTAACCGACTCTTACGAGCAACGGCCTTCCGATGAGTGCTGTATATAGCCAGGTTCCAACAACCACGTGTACCCGACAGAAACGTCACTATATTGTACACCACATATTTTCTCACGGTTCCACATGAGCCAGGCGAGTCCTCCGAGTTGAGATAAATTAAGTGCAAAACCTCCCATGGTATCTGAGCTATGGAGAAACCGAGGAGAAACAACAGGGGTAAGCGAATAGCATCACGCATGGTTGGTGTACCCGAACTAGTCAGATAACTAATTCTGTTCTGATAATATGCCTTCAAAACAATTGATAATAAACTTAGTACTGGTATAGCGTAGATGACAAATATGTCTAGAATACTCAATTTGGCCGATATGTAATGAAAACGTCGAACATGCACACATATGGGGAAACTATGCGGGAAAGCAGCTGTCGAGAGATTCAAGGAGGTTGCGTTATCTGACGTGATTTTGAGTTCCGATGAGGTATATAATACAACGTTCCATACGTTGTAAGCGTAAGCAAAGAACCAAACAAAACATAGCGGTAAAGCACATCTTCCCGGCGAGAATGGGTTCCTTCCGAATGTCAGGACGTTAGTCAGGCGAGCGTAAGCTAGAGCACACACGGTGTAAAACGCTACAGTCTTTGTCGTGGAAGCGATATAATATTGCATTTCACAGATATATTGTGTAATCTCTCCAGATTTAAACGTGAGCATTATTTCTCCAGGGAGTACAAAGATGGCGGCCATTGTGTCGGCCATTGTGAACGAAAAGATGAACATGCACAAGCTACGGCCGAGGAGTTTCCGCTTTAATATTAAGGCCATCATGAAGGAATTACCTAAAAACGAAATAATAGCGACCACGCCTGCCAAGCAAGACGATATATATTCGATATACCAGACGTGTATCTGTAGCTGTTCGGCACTAGAATTCGTGCTGATGTTAACAACGACACAATCCTCATCCTTCATCGTCACACCTCCAACAGCAAATTTTGATATCCTAATTAATATGTAGATTCCGTGTTCACGATTCGCCTTGATGTGACGGGCACGGGCGCTAGACCTACTCATCTACACAGCCGGTGATGTCACGCCTACCAGGGTTAGTAATGATTCATGGAAACCGAACCGTAACCAAATAATTCTTTCAATTAATTTTATTTATATTTATTACCTCTCCGCAGAGTTGCACAATAATCTGATACTTAATCCTTCTAGACAGTATTCATTTCTATCAACCTAACTCGTTTGGTTAAATCGTATTCCGTAATTGATTTTTCTACTCACTGAGCCGATCGCACGCTTTGACAATTTGATTCATAGGAGTGACAATTCTCTGTCTGTTTCTCTCAATCGACACAATACATATATAGCATCCTCCTCGACAAATAAGCGAATTCTCGCGTCTTCATCCAAGAGCCTTCCTACCAGATACACGCGTCGTCAAAGCCCTGGTCCGATAGCAGAAAACAGATCAGTTTACGACGCTGAGGAGTTTGTTGGCGAAATCAACATTCTCATTTTCCAAGGTAACATTTTGATACTTTAATTATTAATTTACGCCATGAAACATAAGCTTGGCAGTACCGTCAAGATGCACGTACACGTGAATTGCCTGTGCTTATGGTTGAGATGTTTGTGACGAACTTTGAATTACGCGGTGTACCATCGACGTCTGCAGCGAATACGCTAACGATTATTGGGTAAATCGATATTGTTATATTACTCATTCAGGGTCTAGCCATCTGTCTCACGATCATAATATTGACCCCCCTCCATCTCTATATCTATAATAGATCGTACATTCAAGATAGCTTCCGGACGGCGGACACCCGGTAGACGGGAAATCATAAACTTACTCCGTGCAGAGAATAATGGTAAACACGTATTTTGCAATCGCTCATAAAGTAACACAAACTCAAAAGACAATGCACACAAATTTCCCTTCTTTTATACATTTGCAGGTCTTCATATAGGTCAACACACCTAACTGGCTTTTTACACTCCTTTACACTTTAGCACCGCGGTATGAAATGATAAGCCAAGCTAGAAACGCAAATGTACTCAACGTTTCCATACAACAGTAGATAATTCACAACACAAAGATTAGATCTCTCTAAGTTAGTTAATGTTTTCATTCACAAAATGATAGCGAGTCAGAGTTACATATATACGCTTATCTCACTACTAAACCAGCCAAAGCTTGGAGAAAGCCTGATATGCACACAATTTACATAATAAAAACATTATATTAATATATGTATGGTAGCATACACTCTCGACGACCTCTAGATAGTTTTCCCACCACCGATGCTAGAACGCCCTGTGAAGCCCGGACACTCTGATTTCACTTCTAGCAGCTGAAACTTGAAACTTCACAATCGTATATCGTGCGTTTTCAGGAGCGATTTATGCTAGAATCGAATAACCGTTGCTCTGAACTGTAGCATATTCCAGCGCGCACTGCGTTGTTTACTTCCAGATACCGAACTAAGCGCTGAAACTAATCGCTCAAATAGGATGCGCTTCGATTGGTTTAGTGAGAGGCCGCCAAGCGAGACATGAATATTTATGGCCATATATGCATGTACTCTGCTGCCGTTGTCGATTTGATGTCACCGCGGGATGGCACACGGCAACTCCAGTCAACAAATCTGTATCAACAGCAGTATCGCCGTCTCAGATACCATGAACACGTGTTGCGAGTGCTATCGTGGCGGGGTATTTCACGGTATGGAGTCTATCAGATAAGGTGATTCGTGTATTGTACTGTCTCAAATGAGACATAAATTTCCTGTTTCTAGTGACGTGTGTGATTGCATCCCGCATCCTGGGTGTTGTAAATAAGAGACACCATGGACACATGGATGTCATTGAGAATAATAGATCTATTCACGAATTCCGCCAGCAGACCTTTAATGGACTAATTTATCCATTTCCGTTTCAACGCATCCACTGGTCTATTGTTAACCTGTTTAGTTCAATGGGAGACAAAATGGAGTCATAAAGCCAAGCAATAAAGCTCTTTTTGTGCGATTTCCATTACGCAAGTTCATGATGCTAGACGTAGCAAACTCGGGTGATGTGTTTGTACACGGAATTAATGACGGCGACGTCGGCTTGTCTGAGACGCTGCGAATGAGAACAAAGGCAATATTCATTAATTAATTTACAAATCAGTACATCTAAACATAAAGACAAACAGCATATTATATAACCTTTGTAATCCTGCCATGCACTATACTAGTACATATGAGCCGTGCGTGCGTGCGTGCGTGCGTGCGTGCGTGCGTGCGTGCGTGCGTGCGTTATAAATGATATAGTGACTCAGTTTTGATGTCTTGCCTTTGCGATACTTGCATTTCCCTAGGAAACTAAGTTCCAAGTACACGATTAAAATCTATGGCAAAACCCTACTTTTCCATTTTATTTCTATCAATTATTCTGTATGAAATGGATTACATCTAAAATGACGTGGATACTTGCTGCTTTGTTCAAGCTGTATATGGCATATATTCGGTAGGTAGGTGGCGGTATGAATCCGATATGCGGCTCAAGTATGCATTTCAGCTGACGTCATATAGTGTGGGGCATCTCTCCCATAGTGGGCTCGGAATGTTTGCTGTATTTTCTATTGATAAATCTAATATTTAGCATATAATTATATCATGACGCTTTTATATATTTTTTATACTACCTATTATTATTATTATGGTATATATACATATATCTTTAGTGTTCCAGATGTCATTCCCACACCATCAACCAGTGCATAGGCACATTCATTTTGTCAATAAAACCAAACACCTGTAGTAATAACATGCATTTTCTAGGCCTCTCTCAGACCACACGAAAACAAATGTAGCATCGTACAATGAGAACAGACGTTCTGGCAGAAAACCGTTATATATGACTGCTCATATTTATAGGTCGCTACACAAACTCTTAGGTTATACAGTAGGAGTGGATACACCGAGTGATCATCCGGATCTTCACCATTTATGGGTCACAAACGTTACAAAAAGATTTAAAAACTCATCTACTATTTGTATTTCATCATTCGTTTATTCATCTAATTTCGATAAAACTATTTTCGAAATACGTAAAGGCATGACTAACCATGAGTATGTTGCGCCTCTGCCAGGATGTGGGGTCCCAATTATGCTTTGAGAGATCTACCACAACGAGATAGCATTAGTATATAGAAAGAAGGCTAGAAATAAATAAAATATCACTAATCGTCATTGATGTATACTACTATGTTAACTACTAAACAGCATGCACACATCTGCACTCAGTAACGTATATCTTGCTGTATTTTTCTGGACAGAAATGACTGAGCCAGCATCACACACGAGGAGTTATTGATGGGAATTGGAACCAGCTGGAGGAAAACCTAGCTAGACGACTTTGATTTGAAAACGAAAGCCTCTCGTCGTACACTCGTTTTCCAGAGACTATATGAAATATGTATGGTTGATATGAATGTTCATTGGTACCACAGTGGAGGCTGATTGGAGGTTGTATCTTGAATCTTTCAAAACAGTATGTACATAACTTCTTTGCTTATGATCGTATTATCTATATCAGAATGGTTCTTCCGCAACGCCAGTTAAGGCGTGGGCTAACTGGACTAGAGCCCGTCACCCCGAAAAATATGGGGTCCCAAATAAAAACTATATCACATAGTGCCCATCTAAACATTTTAATCGCAGTATCTCACATTTACAGTCATGCTATACGTAGGCTATTGAATATTAATCCCAAGCCTTTGGGATTACAGCGCTTGGCTTTAACCTTTAATTGAGTAGGCGAGTGATGGCACCAGAGCTGATAGTTCAGAAGTTTGGCCCTACTTTCCAACTGGCTGTTAAGAACTGGTCTATCTAAATAGACCACCGAACCATCACGCATGCCAATTCTTTATAGATTATAAGATACACTAGTTCTTTAAAGCCAACTGCCAAATCACATTTGATTTGTTTCCAATTTGTCATAGGACTACAGGACATGGAGAAAGCAATAGAGGCTTATTACCCTAGCCCCGTAAAGGGAAGAGGGTATTATGATCGTGTCTGTCTGTCTGTCTGTCTGTTTGTCTGTTTGTCTGTTTGTCTGTTTGTCTGTTTGTCTGTTTGTCTGTCATGCTGTCTGTCTGTCTTTACATTGAAAAAAACGCATTGGCACAGGAATTTAATTAAAAATTTCTTTGCCTAAATTTGTCCTATCGAGACCAAGTTTAGATTTACTTAGAGTGGTCCCCCCTTGAGATTAGTTGGGGTAAAGTGAATTAATCAGTAGGTCGCTTTAACAGGTAAAGGCTGGGATTGATCCTACATTATAGAGAAATCACACACACGAATGCACACACATACACACACGCACGTACATACGCACGCACGCACGCACACATCTGAACGAATGCACGAATGCATGCAATAATACATGCACACAGTAATACATGCACGAATGCACGCAATAATGCATGCATGAACGCATGCACGAACGGACGCACGAATGCATGCACGCACACACCCAGGCACTAATGTACTCACGAATTAATGCACCCACACCCACATACACATACACCCACGCAAGTATAGATGCACACACGTACGGATGTACGAGCACACACCCATACACACATACGAACAAACGCACGAATGCACGAACGAACGAACGAACGCGCGCGCGCGCACGCACGCACGCACGCACGCACGCACGCACGCACGCACGCACGCACGCACGCACGCACGCACGCACACACACACACACTTTTGCAGACACAAAATTAAAAGATGTCCTACGGATATGATTTCATGTTGCCCCACCATTGATTTTGGTTGGGATTAGATTTATTTAAGAATAGGTAGGGAGGGATGAAACCTTGTCATTGTTATCAGGAACTATAAGGTCTAACTTTGATCTTACTAGCAAATCTTTCAGGTTTGGATTTCTATTGTAAGCTATTACTGGTCGTGCTTTGATCGGTTCCTTTAATTTAGATTGCAACTGTGAATATTCGTCTTTCATGGTTTTCGCTAATTCAACATTACGTCTATTGTATATGAGTTGAAATGGGATAATTTTGTTCTTTTGTGATATTCCCGAATCTACATTTATTCCAAATGGTGCTTTTGTTTGGAGTGTTCTAATCCAATGGCCCTCTCGGATTTTGCGAAACGAACTCGTTTCTTCCTCACTATCGAAGGTCGGAATCTGTTCTATTGGCATGATTTCAAAATGATGTTCAACTGAATGATCAGGAAGTTGGAAATGTTGAGCAATTGGCGTATCTGCTGAGGTGTTAATATCAGAAACGTGGCGTCTAGCACGCACTCTAAATGCATTTTTTGTTTCACCAACATACTGTTTCTGGCAAAGGGCACAATTGATCAAATAGACTACATTCTCAGAATCACAATGCATATTAGTTCGGATATGATATTCATTTTTAGTTTGAAAGCTCAGGAATGTTTGTTGGTTTACAATATAGTTGTTTACTTTGCATCTATTTTTGTCGCATTTAGAAACTGATCCATCGCACATGATTGGTTTATTGTGTATAATTTGGACAGGTTCAAACTCGGGTCCGCTATGAGGTTTTAGATTTTCAAGATCATTGATGGTGTCTGCTTTAATTTTTCGAAGAAAACGGGCTGAATAGCCTCGTGCTTTCAAAGCATCAAACAGAGTAGAGCATGCACTATTCAGATTTTGCCTGTTGCTAGAGTTTCGAAAAAATCTTATGATTTGCGATTTGATCAAACCTTTAAATGTGTGTGGAGGATGAAATGATTTTTTGTGAAGCAGCTGATGTGAGTCTGTTGGCTTAAAGAATACTTTATATTCTAATTTTCCAGAGGAATCAAATTGAGGACCCTTATAGATCGTGACATCTAAAAAGTCAACCGATGTTCCACTAATAGTAGCTTTTAGCTTGATGTTTGAATCTTGGTTATTTAAAATGCGAAAAAATTCCCAAAAGTCTTCTTCTGAATGTTGCCAATCTATGAAGATGTCATCTAGATATCTGAGGTAAAGAAGAGGCTTTTTGGTTGATTTGTTCAGTGCCTCCTCTTCCCACTCCGCAACATAAATCGTGGCAAAATTTGGGCTGAATCGTTTACCCATTGCGCATCCACAGATTTGAAGGTAATTTTCACCATTAAATTGGAAATCGTTTCCTTTAAGACTTAGCTCTAATAATTTTAGAATTTCCGTGTCTGGTCGATCTGGATCAGGAAATTTGACAAAAGAATTCTTAATAGCATTGACTCCAGTATCAATATCTATATTGGTATACATAGCATCTATGTCTAATGTGACTAAATATGCATCTTTCGGAACTGACAATTTGGATAACTTTGAAAGAAAGTGTTCAGTGTTCTTGAGAAAGCTCTTGTGTCTATTAGCAATGGGCTTTAAATAGTAATCAATATATTCTGAAAAGCCATAAGACTCACTGCCACAGTCTGAAATGATGGGTCGTCCAGGTGGTGTCAATGGATCTAACCAGGTGCTGATAGGTTTATGGATTTTAGGCAAGATATAAAATGTCCGATTTTGTGGATTATTCTCACCTAGCAGATACTTTAGCTGTTTCTTATCGATGTACTTATCTGTATGCAATGAATTAAGTATTTCAATGAAATTTTGTCGGTTTTGAGGCCAAATTAAATTATCAAGTTTTCTGTAATGCCTGGTGTTAGTTAACTGCCTTTCGGCCTCGCGGATGTAGTTTTCTCTAGACATAATCACAGTTGCTGAACCTTTATCGGCTGGTTTTATAATAATATTTTGATTTCTACGTAATTTGTTGATAGCCCTTCGTTCGAGCAATGAAAGGTTTTGCTTATTGTTTGTAACTGGCAATGATCTGGCTATACCAGCAACCGTTTATATGGTTGCTTTAATATTGTCATCAACTAGCCTATCTGGAGGGTCCCAACCGGATTTTCCAGTGAATGGTTTTGACTCTCCATTTAAATTCCGAAGATGATGGGCTATTTTTACTGAATGACCAAAATTATCTACTTCAATAAGACCTGCAAATCTATTCCTGTTTTTGGTTTTGGAGTTGGTATAAAAGTAAGACCACGATCGAGAATTGATTTTTCAGATGGTGAGAGATCATAGTCAGCTGCTAAATTGACAAGGTTTGTTCCTAATCCTATGTTAGGGGAGCTATTGCCTTGACCCACATTTAGTTTAAACTAAGTACCGTCAACCAATGGTTATAAATAAATGAATCTTTCAAAACAGTATGTACATAACTTCTTTGCTTATGATCGTATTATCTATATCAGAATGGTTCTTCCGCAACGCCGGAATAAGGCGTGGGCTAACTGGACTAGAGCCCCGTCACCCCGAAAAATATGGGCTCCCAAATAAAAACTATATCACATAGTGCCCATCTAAACATTTTAATCGCAGTATCTCACATTTACAGTCATGCTATACGTAGGCTATTGAATATTAATCCCAAACCTTTGGGATTACAGCGCTTGGCTTTAACCTTTAAGTCTGTCTGTCTGTCTGTCTGTCTGTCTGTCTGTCTGTCTGTCTGTCTGTCTGTCTGTCTGTCTGTATGTCTGTATGTCTGTCTGTCTGTCTGTCTGCCTGTCTGTCTGTCTGTCTGTCATGCTGTCTGTCATGCTGCCTGCCTGCCTGCCTGCCTGCCTGCCTGCCTGCCTGCCTGCCTGCCTGCCTGCCTGCCTGCCTGCCTGCCTGCCTGCCTGCCTGCCTGCCTGCCTGTCTGTCTGTCTGTATGTATGTCTGTCTGTCTGTCGGTCGGTCGGTCGGTCGGTCTGTTGGATGGTCGGTCGGCCGGCCTGCCTGTCTGGCTGGTGTGGCCATACACGAGAAGTCCACATCTATTGGCGTGATCCAATATCCAAAAACATTGTGCGTGACATAAACAGGAGGACGGGGGGTCTGCAATATCTGATTGTTTATGTTTATTAACAGGAATAAGCTGAAGCAAACCATGAATCATAGAATAGACTAGTGTATCCATCGTCTGTCTGTCTCATACATATCCAAAATCTCCAATATCATGACGTATCTATTTTCAGTATCACCAGACTAACGTGAAATTTAGCAACATAAAAGATGGCGACAAGCTACACGCCTCTGCCCTATTTTAGCCAGATGTGTATGTATACAACCTAATGAATTAGTAGTATGTCTGATGTTCAGCTCGGAAATATAGAAAGCCCCTTCTTATATTAAACCTCTGACTTGGTAAGACGTATGCCTATGTAGCTGAAATTTAGCTATTCGTCGCTTTGCCAGTTGGAATTTTCCGAGTCCGAAATTCGGAAATCGAACGCGGAATCGGAAGTTGAAATGTGTAACAACTGGTCTCAATTTTCTGACTGGCCTACACAATTTCTGCTAGGTGGGACAGTCGGCCGCCAGGCCACACCCACGCTACGCCACAGTTATGGTATGCGACTTTCAAAATGAATACAAAGAGGCAGATACCTGAATACCTTTACGCGTGTACATGCGCCTGATGCTGCAAAACGGTGGTAGAGAAGCCAAAAAACGAATGACATTGTGTTAGCACTATGGTGTTTTCGCGAGCTATGTCCTGACACGTCAATGCACGCACGAACATGGAAAGAGTGACTCATTTATGAAGCCCACATCCTCAACCCTTCTACACTAGGATTTCATGCATTCAGTAATACAAATGTGGCGATTATTCAAGCATTTGAATATCTTGGTACAAAGCAGATCAACAAGAATTCTACAATTGTGCAATAGACCAATATGCCAGGTGTATTTACCTGCGAGATCAATATGTCCAGCTCGCTCCAGCTCGCTGATGAAAAGCTTTTCATCGGCGACAATGGAAGCATTAGCGTACACGATCAATAGAACACAGATCATGTTAATATGCAAACACATTCTAGGCGTTTTTGAATCAATATTCACACTTTAAACCCTGAATGACAAGAATCACAATTCCGAGGTAACTATACTTTCAAACCAGTTTGACCGGGAGTGGTTGCTCCCTATGGTAACAACAACTCCCAGTCAAATGGGATCCAGAATAATCATGTTCAGAATGTTTATTAAATTTTTAATTCATTCACCAACGACATAGAATTCAGATGCTTACTGACAATATTTGACGCTTTAGTCATTTGAACGTGACGTCAGCTAACAAGTGACGTATTTTGATTATGACGTGAGATACCTGAGTGACAGCCAGATCATATCCCCTTGTAACTATGTTTAATATATTCTAAACAACTTATTGGCATCATAAAATTAGGTGGGTTGATGTATACATCGAGAAATTCTGACACAGCTGTAACTTAAGACGAGTTTCTTGTCATTGTTTCTTTTTCACTGTGTACGTGCGTGCGTGTGAAAATGCCCTGTTAACATGGACCTGCAGGTGCATATGCGCACGTGCGCTGTAACTTACGCATGAACATAAACTTATATTTGAACGCGTGGCCTACATTACTGACCGGCATATACCTATATTACGACGAAGAGTGCAGAGAGCCAGCCGAGATGGTAGAATCAATGAATAATCATAATTAAGTTTGCTGAGCAAATCATAAACTAGAGTGAATATATAGTCCTATAACACGTATCGCACCTGCGGGGGCTAGCCGCTGACATTGCGTTATCATATAGGCGGCTTTAACATCCACAGCGTAGTAGCGTTTGCACATAATCTTTCAGGTCGTTTCCCTACTCACGCGCCAGTAATCGCTCTCTCAGGGGTGTCCACACTTTGTAGAGCTGTGCATCTTATCAATAATACCATTCCGCATTTGACAGCACGTAGTCACGACACAAAGCACGTTAGAATTACATGAATTATTGATACCAATTTATTGTCATCGCCTTTTGAGTTTGCTCCCCCCCCCCTCCCCCCATTTCATCATCAAATGAATGCACAAGTTATCTTTTTCAATCTCCGTCAGCTTTTTATCGGTCTCTAACGACCACTGCGTGGGCCGTCAACGTGTAGTCATTTAATAGAACGAATGTAATTTACCCACTAGGTGGGATGCCCTTTGACGCATGCGATGATGAGTAACTCTTTTTTGTGCCTGAAAGTAGTGGACACATCTTTAAGCGGCAATCAGATCTATCCAAATTCCCCCTTCGCCCCCCCCACCCAAGTATTTCGTATTCGGTGCGAGCGCCATAACCTCTTTTAGGGGCTTTTAAATTTCAACTTTCGGTATCATAGATTACAGGTATTTTGCTAAACATTTAACAACTTGGAGCTGTGGATGATACGTGTTGGTACCCAGTACTGAAAACTCAAATACATTCAAAGAACATGACAAAACGTTGGCCATCACTGTTGCCCTAATGTCACTCATAGCTGAGCCGCGTTACGCAGTTCGTACAATAGTGAGTTTGACGCTAGGCCGTATGGTCATTGGTGAATCATGATAGCTGGCAAATCTTTGCAATGAACAGCGTTGTGTCTGTTTAAGATGGCCTTGGCGCTACCCAGCTGTCACTGTTGTATAATAATATTATTGAGGCACATGTAGTACCTGGGGCGTCGGGTAGGGTGTGTGCGGCGTGGGGAGATGATTAATTACACACCACTCTCCTCCGTCAGTACAGACTTTTTGGGAAACTAAGCCAGCAAGGCCTGTGGTCTTGCATCCGCATACGGAGACAACTCTGGTTATGTCTAACATTCTTCAAACTAGAAACTGTGTTCGTCATCCTAAGACAACGAGATCTTTCCATAGTCTGACTGCAAGATCAAAGAGGCAAACCTTAAATGCAGACTGTGATGATTATACATCGATGTAATAAGATCATTCACACATTTTAAGCTTAGAGAAACACATTTCACTTTAATATCAATTGAAGCAAGTCCTCCTTCTAACTTAGCATTATTGAGAACACCATGTGAAACTAAATGACTCTTTTCTTCTCATATGAATGACAATATCAACTCGTTAACCTCCTTTTCTACATGTTTTCGGCATGTGTACAATAGATGCTGTATACCATAGCCCAGATAATATTACATTGTTGACAACAAACACTCTACCAAAAATTGAAAGACGACGACGCTTCTAATTTGCTAATGTTCTCTTAAGCTTTAGAAGTTTTCTGGTACTTGGTTTAGAATTGTAAAATTTACGACTACTACTACTACTGCTGCTGCTGCTGCTGCTGCTGCGGCGGCGGCGGCGGCGGCTACTACTACTACTACTACTACTACTACTACTACTACTACTACTACTACTACTACTACTACTACTACTACTACTACTGCTGCTAATATTACAGCTGAAGAAAACGGTAATCTTTCAGTCATCATACACTACAAACTGTGTAACAGAAAGGCACTACCCGTGACATCGTACTAATATACGCCCACTCACATCGCTCCGCTGTATGTGGCCGTACGGGGAGACCTTTGATCTCTTGCTGTTTGAAGTACAATTACGGTTATGGGATTGAGGGTAACCAATAAGGTCATCATGTCTTTCTTATTGAGCAATTTCATTTCAGAAAACTTTAGAACCAATACTGTTTGTACGGCAGTTGAATTATGGGAACAGAAGGCTGCAAGATTAAAAAAAGCCCTCCGCTCGCTTGTCAGTCCACCCGAGCATGTCCGCCTGTCAGCCACCCCACACCAGAACGCTAGCATAATCACGCGCTCAGTCCACCCAGACATGCCCACCCGTCAGCCACCCCACGCCAGAATGGTCGTTCAATCAGTCCCTCAGTCCACCAGAGCATGGCCGCCTGTCAGCCACCCCAGACCCGAACGTTCACTCAATCACCCACTCAATCTTCTCAGATGTTTTGAGACCACATTGCGAAGACGGAAGACTGGGTGTATGCACTTGGAATACAGGAAACGAAATCGCATTGTTGTTCTTCAGTGCAGAAGGTTATTAAAGATTATTCCAATCCCCAAATCTCTTCATTATTGCGCCACACCCGCCCGCTTTAAAGGAAAAATCCAATCCTACTTCTTGTTCTTTATATTCTACCGCATAAGTGGCTACTTCGTATCACAAGCGATGAAGAACACAGCCATTTTCCTGGACTGACCATTAACTTGACAATGATACCCTTTGGTGATGTCAGTGATAAATCGCTTTCTAACTGACCTGGTTAGCCATCACAATGGAGGAACAGCGGTTACAGTCTCACAAATCTTGTGTTCTGGCGACTTCTAATTTGTCACTTTTGAGACTGATCCGAATGAGCGTAAAGAATGGCGGTGTGCAACCTCTGATTGCTCTTGCTAAATATTTCATTACCGATCCAGTGCGACGTAAGCTCTGTCAGAAGCGGCTTAAATAAGCATCAATTTCATGGAATGGTAGCTCTGAAATGTCAACATCTACATACATCACCGTGTCTCTTATTCCCCAGTATATATATATATATATATATATATATATATATATATATATATATATATATATATATATATATATATATATATATATATATATATATATGTGTGTGTGTGTGTGTGTGTGTGTGTGTGTGTGTGTGTGCGTGCGTGCGTGCGTGCGTGCGTGCGTGCGTGCGTGCGTGCGTGCGTGCGTGCGTGCGTGCGTGCGTGCGTGCGTGCGTGCGTGCGTGCGTGCGTGCGTGCGTGCGTGCGTGCGTGCGTGCGTGCGTGCGTGCGTGCGTGCGTGCGTGCGTGCGTGCGTGCGTGCGTGCGTGCGTGCGTGCGTGCGTGCGTGCGTGCGTGACAAATACATCAATTATAAATTCACAAACGATTTGAAATGGAGGAATCAAATTTGTCACTCGAATAGTGACCTCATATTCAATTACATCAAATCAAGCTTGCCATCACACTCATAATTGGCAGAAATACTACGTCACGACCCTGGAATAGTCTATCAGTTATACGCGTTGTATGCTGAGCAACAGTACCCCGGTCAAATTAGTTTCAAAATATTCAACAAGTTAGCTGTGTAGTTAGTATGAAATTGGGATTTGGAGGAACTTAGGAGTCAAAGTGAATCGACCCAAACATGCACAAAATATGGGCGGAGAAGACGTCAGCTAACATGTGACGTATCTTGTGTATGACGACAGATATACACGAGTGACAGATCGTATCTTTACATGATAAATTATGTTGTATAAGAATTACGTCAGGAAGTGCCAGGATATGGCGCACAGCATATTGGTGTCGGTTCGGGAAATGATGCCTGAGAGATTAAGACAATTATGTGCCATTGTTGAAAGGTGTTGGTGGCGAGACCCTTTGTAAAATGAAAGCATTTATCACAGACAGGAGATCGGAGATAATGCCATTTTAGCAAACGCTTCGCCGACTCCTTAATGATTAAGACTACGTCATTTAAAATGCACGCGTGACTGCCCACTAACTAGCTCAATAAGATGTCATCATTGGAACATGCACCCATACACGTACGCACGTACGCACGTACGCACGTACGCACGTACGCACGTACGCACGTACGCACGTACGCACGTACGCACTCACGCGCGCTCTCACACTAATATCAAGATTTGGTTCAGCTCAACTTCAACAGAATATACCGTAGATGATTAATTTTCAACCGTGTTCAACATGGCACACGACAAAATGGACCTTTCCATTTTTAGTTATGCCCCGCCCATCTCTAGCTAAGCTCCACCCACACCTCGCTCGTGTTGGGATCGATCGATCTCTGAGCTCCTTGGCTATCAATTTCCAGAAAACTAACAGGTAAGCTGTTGAATATTGGCAGCGCCCAGTCAAATTAGTTTCAATATATTCAACAGCATGTTTATTAAATAGTAGAGAGATACAATTCTTACAACGTGTCGGACTATTAAGAGTTAAAGACGGGCCTAATAGAATCATTTATGACGTGACGATTATGACGTCATTACTCTGGAAATGTTCATTGTGTTATTGCACTAGAGAATATAACCTATTATGGCAAACAAATATCATATCATATCATATCATATCTGCTACCTGAGCATATCTATCGATCAGTATATCGATATCATATTGGCACCAGTTCCAGACTATTTGCGCAGGAGACGAATTTGTTCCGCAGCTCAGTAAGAGGGTATGGCGGCCGTGATGCCTATAGACAGAGGCTCTAAGTCAGCTAAATAAGACATGAACAAGATGATTCGCTATTCGTTAAATATTGTACTGTATATGTTCACCCTGCAACGCGTAGACAATTTCTATTTTCCGCGACAACAGCCGCTCTAAGCAACACACAACATATGTACAATTAATATTTGTCTTTCTTTTCCAAAGCGATTTCAAAATTTCAATATTTATCTGAAAAAGTCTCAAAGTTAACCAAATAGTGATCTGGCTGGTAAAACAAAAAAGAGGTATAGCCATGCGGCACTAATCAATCGTTTGCTTTTTGAACAATTAAACGTCAATGTGTGACACAAATAACAACAGATTCAGACGAGAAAATAGGGGCCGAACTGGGCGTCCAAACGTGCTACAAACATGTGTTGATGTCAACCACAGTATCTCGCTGAAATCTCATAGCAAAACCATCCTCGTCTGGAATGACAACACAGTACCATGTTTACGATATTCAGCTTAATGTTGGAGAAAATAGCATCATCACATTCATATAAAGTATGAGTAATAATCTGATGAAAGTAATAATAGATATACGACGTTGTATTCGAGATATGAACATTTTTATCTTTCTTAATTGTATCATAAACGGTGACGTCTTAATTTAATCTCAATTTAGAGATACACGGACCGATTTTCCAGTCATCCACGTACCTTTACCTTTAAGAAGACAGGGGATAGAAACACATTTTGACAGTGGTGTTGAGGATGGGGTTGGGGGAATTCACCTTTCCAGAGTACACACCCATCAGATGACGTCATAATGAACTGCGTGGTGTGTACAATGACATCATAATGAATGACGTCATGAATGACGTCGATAAGTACGTCACGAACGCAAATTTGATGACGGTCTATGGGCTGTTGTACAAATTGTTTGCTTTTACTATTTAATAAATATTCTGTTGAATATTTTGAAACTAATTTGACTGGGCGCTGTTGCTGCCTATGGCAGCAACAGCACCCAGTCTAATTAGTTACAAAATATTCAACAGCTTCCCTGTATAGTTTTCAGGAAATTGATAGCTAGGGCATTCGGGGATCGATCAATCCAAACACGGCGAGGTGTGGGTGGAGCTTAGCTAGTGATGGGCGGGGCATAGCTAAAAATGGAAAGGTCCATTAAGTTATGAGTTGGGCCAAAAGACAGTGAGTATCGTTATGGGGATACATTATGGGAGAGGAAAAACTTACGGGATGGTAGGCTAATGCCTCTTGCTCATGCTGTTTCTTCGACTACTGATGATTAATAATCATACACATGTGATAGTGACGGTCAGACCGAGGCTGGGATGGCAGGTAACAGACTATGATAATCCCTCATCACAACTGTTGGAACAGATTGCCACACCACCATCACCCATTCATCAGCAAGACACCCCAAACTCCCCACCCCCCACACATACACTCTCTCTCTCTCTCTCTCTGCAAGAATCCTAGATCCTACACGAACCAATTTGAAGGGCATTCTATCGAACTCTCTCCTCGAAACAAAATCTTGTTCTAACAGGAAATCACATGTTGTTATCGCCGGATTTGCTCACCCGCGTCGTCTTTCCTCGTTTACATGAGATATGTATTCTGTCCACCTTTATTATTTTCAACCCATTATTCACGAGAACGTGCAGGAAGGAAATACGACGCCGTCATCAACCGAGCATAATTCACCTTTCCAGAGTGTCCACCCATCGTATGACGTCATAATCAACTACGTGATGCGTAGAATGTCATCATAATGAATGACATCATGAATGACGTCGATAAGTACGTCACGAACGCGTATATGAAGACGGTCTATGCATTTTTGTACAAATTGTATGTCTTTACTATTTAATAAATATTATGTTGAATATTTTGAAACTAATTTAACTGGGCGCTGTTGCCGCCATAGGCAGCAACATCACCCAGTCAAATTAGTAACAAAATATTCAACAACTTCCCTGTATAGTTTTCAGGAAATTGATAGTGAGGGCATTCGGGGATCGATCAATCCCAACACGGCGAGGTGTGGGTGGAGCTTAGCTAGGGATAGGCGGAGCATAGCTAAAAATGGAAAGGTCCATTATCGTCTCGTTCTCCTAGTCTAGGTAGCATACTAATAAGATACACCACTAACAGATACACATAACAGCAACTGCTGAGATCCAAGAGTGAAGGACCTATGGTATCATAATACTAATTCATTAACAAAAGGAGCCACGAAGGAAACTATAAAGACAATCACTATTACCGCACGCAGTTATCTAGGCAAGCTTTCCCCATCAATTGTCTGTAGCAGAATAAAGACAGTAAACGGCGCTCAGCTACTACTGGAAATGTCATCCTGCGTAAACTTTTTAAAAAAGGGGGGTGGGGCGGGGGTGGGTGGGCTGGGGATTGGCTGGTGAATTAGAAACTGATAAAATGAATGAATCTGATCTGTCAATCAAGTATATGACGTCATGATTAATTACACCATATGTAGGAGGATGCCAAAATCAAAATGCGTAATAAATGACGTAACTAGGTCCGTCATGAACCTTGGGTAGTCGATCAGTTATGCGAATTCTATGTATTTACCATTAGATAAACATTTTGTTGAAAATTTTGAAACTAATTTGACTGGGCGTAGTTTCAGTAGATACAGCACCCATTTACATTAGTTTCAAAATACTCAACCTATTATCTGTATAGTTACCATGAAATTTTAATTCTGTGAATTCAGATTAAACCGATCTCACCACGTCTAGTGTATGAAAATAGATCTGACAAGCTTTGAGTCAGACAAAGAGACCACCTATCGCCAGATCTCTTCAAGATATACCACAATGACGTAGAGGAATTCCTAGAATGAAATAATTAAAACATGGGACTTAAAATTATAGAGAAAGACTTCTCAAGATACCTCAAAATAGCAATCTTACGACGGTTGAGTTATTTTGAGTGAAACACCTCAAGAACAACAGACGCCTCCTAATATAGTTGCCACCCACGCACACAGAACGGAAACCAAAAATTAATCATGAATGATAAGCCTAATGTACTACTATATGGAAGTACCAAACATCATTACAATGAACTAAATTTTATCATCAGAGGAAGCCAGTTAGACATTGTAGGCAACTAGACGTCCTTAGATGTTAGCTTTCCTTTCGATGAAATTGACCTTTCCAGTTTTAGCTGTCCCTGCCCATCTCTAGCTAAGCTCCACTTCACACCTCGCTTGCGTTTGGGATAGATCAATCCCAGAACTCCCCGACTAGGATTTTCCAGAAAACTATGCGGGTAAGCTGTTGAATATTTTGAAACTAATTTGACTGGTTGCTGTTGCTGCCTATGGTAGCAACAGCGCCAAGTCAAGTTAGTTTCAAAATATTCAACATGTTTATTAAATAGCAAATACATACAATTCGTACAGTGCGGCTGACTATTAGGCGTTTAAGACGGAATAAATCGAGTCATTCATGACATCGTGATTATGACGCCATCATACACGTCACGTAGTTGATCCTGACCTCATATGACGTCAAATGATGGATGGATAAACGGGAAATGTCCATTATAGCTGCATGAAGCACGTTGCTGAACAGTTTCAGAGAACTCTAGTCCCACTAACGTGCCATGCACATAAACTCAATTTGCTAACCTACTGCGATATAATACTGTACAATTGTAACAGATGGGCACCTGGAAAAGCACTCTTGGACAACGTTGGTGCATATCAACGAAAACATCTGCGAGCCAAAAGTCAGATAATCTAATATCAAATGCAGCACTCTACAAATTGTGTAAGACAGAGCCACTGTCTGTGATGGCAGCTCAACTTCGATGACCTATGTTCAGACGTGTTCTTAGAATGCCTGAAAATATGCCTGCTCAGAAGGCACCAGAATTTTCACTCTGAGGTGCCATCAGATATGAGTCAGGCAACGGATGCTACAACATCAACTTGCTAGACATCAAATAACACAATCTAGGACTTCTAAAGACGGGAAAGAACCGAAAGAACATAAAGCATCATCATCATCATCATCATCATCATCATCATCATCATCACTACTGCTGCCGCCGTCGCCACCACCACCGCGGCCGCTACCGCAGTCTTAGAACAAATGCTGTTGTACGACAGCTAAATCATAGGAACATAAGGCAGATCTTTCAATATGTAGCGTTAATTGTTCTAAATAGACACGTTCAACATGACAAACGTATCTAATCGAGGTACCCGCTGTGTGTGTGGTAGGAGGTGAACTACCATAAAATGTATTATTATGCAACGCATAGTGAATCTTTGGCTCATCCGCCCGTCCAGCCATCCGCTCGCCTGTCTGTCTACCAGCGCATGCCATCCAGTCAACCACCCCGTGCCAGAACGTTCGCTCGATCACCCACTCACTCTATTCCACTGTTTGCAAAGAAGGAACACTGTGGGTATGTGCTTGGCATGTAGGAAACGTAATCCCATTACTGTTCTTCATTGTAGAATGTTATTAAAGATTATCCAATTCTCAACTCTCTTCATTACTTTTCTACCCCTTCCCGTTTTATCAGAAAAACCAATTAGAATTAATTACCAAATACAAGAAACCCCTGAGGTGTAGTCTAATACAGAATCCGATTTGATGAAGTCATTGCAAATCTTAAAGAAAGTTCAACTGGAGAAATGGAGAAATGTTACAAGAAAGTGAATACATTTCTTTGTATCATAATCTCATTGAGCATCCCTGCCAGTGTAGGATTCTCGCATCATAGACAAATAGACGGTTATTGTGCCGGAAGCCCGGCTTCGGAGAGTTATTGGCACCAAATAGGTCTTTGTAGCCATGAGCAGACTACGTATTAAAATCCCTTCTGAGCAATTCACAGATCTAACATTCGAAATCCCTCCGTTATTGTTGTCTAGCTGAGTTATGATTTTACTTGAAATAGTTGTATCTGTAACTACAATTGCAACAAGAAAACCTATCATGCCATTGCAACAAATGGAACAAGTTGTGAGTTGGGAGGAATTTTGAATTTTGAAATCGTATCTCCGTTGGTGAATATTCTATGAAACAGAATATTCAAATACAAGATTCATGAAACAGGAGCCAGACTATGACTTAATCACCTTTCTTATTGTAGCGTCATCATTAGCGGGCGTGGCGTGAGCCTATGGATGGTGTCGTTAGTTAATCTCATAGCGACATCATTAAACAGCTCTCTTGCAATTGATACCAACTGAGACTGAGATAATCCGATAGAACAGGACAATTCCTAGAAAACTCTTAATTTGTGTGACAAATAGAAGGGTATTATTAGAGAACAGAGTTCGATTAGAATCCCGGCAGCTGCATCTGAAGCGTGAATAGTAGGTCATATTGAGGTCACACTGACATGCTTTTGCAATCGTCAAGAGGAACAGCAACAATAATAGCAGCAGTGGTGATGCCGAACATAGAAACGGTTGAATCACTCATCTTGCTACTTTTGTCCTTATATTTTACCATATATGGGACTACTTAGTACCGCACGCGATGAAAAACACATCAGTTTTCCTCGACTGATCATTAACTTGACAATGATATCCTTTGTTGTCAGTAATAAATCCCTTCCTAACTGACCTAGCTATCCATCAGAGTGGAGAACCATCAGTTTCAGTCTCCCAAGGCTTGTGTTCTGGCAACCTCGGATTTGTCATCTTTGAGTGTGATCCGAATGAGCGTAAAGAATGGCGGTCTAACATCTGATTGCTCTTTCTAAATATTTCATTAACGATCTAGTATGACGTAGGCACTGTCAGAAGCGGATTAAATAACTATCAATCTGATGGAATGGTAGCTATCAAATGCCAACACCACCGTACATCTCCGTGTCTCTTATTCCCCGGGGTGTGTGTGTGTGCAAGTGGCAGATAAATCACGGAAACTCAGGATTACAGCTGCAGATTTACACAGAAATTCTTGAAGATAAAATCGTTAAAATTGTATACTTCTAGAAGCTTAAATTGTGTACCTCAGTGTAATGAATCGAATTAAATCGTAACATATGATGATTTCATTCCATATTGGAATTGCCTTTATTATATTATATTATCAAGTTGAATTAGGGACTCGTGTCACTAATTCAATTTCACAACTTTAGAAATACGTAATGAAATCATCATGTGTTAAGATTTATTTCGTCTTATTAACTCTACACACACTTTAAAAGAAAACAATTTTAACCATTTTATTTCCAAGCATTTTAACTGGAGATTTGATCCATATTGAGCCCACATTTGAATGTGCGTTTGCATTAATTTAACAAAATTATACTATTTAGGCTACTGGTATCTGAGACGACATCAGCTTTTAGCAATGTCAGTAGCAAAATGTGCATCCGTTATTCTTAACCACAAGCTCAAGGAAACCATCACATATTTTCGGTACCAAGTAACTCGTAAAGGGCCTGTGGAACCTACGTTTTTCAGGAAGGAATACGGGTAACCTGTTGAATATTTGAAATGAGTTTTGGATACACAAAAACAGCTTCCAATCAAGTTGCTTTTAGAGAATTCAACAGTATATTTAATAAACGGTAAATAAGATATCCATTCGTGAACAAAGGGTTAATGCGAGCTTCCAAGAGACCATTAGAAGCTGATCTTCCAGCTGAAGTTCCCATACCCCCAGGCTCCTTATCGGACATCTCGTTATAAGAAGCCTGGGGTATGGGAAACTACTATGGAAATAATACTATGAAAATAATTATTTAACATTTTCATGCCAAATCCAGCCGCTGCATGTGTCTCGAGAAATGTCCATTTGCGAGCCAAGAGAAGACTAGGTTTGAGAATTTACCCCTGGCATGATTGGCTCGATGACCAAAGCCAGTCATTAAAATTGTCAAAAAGTCTTCTCTTGGCCCGCAAATGGACATTTAAGAAGCAAGTATTTAGGTTTTCTTGACCAAATTTACCCATTATAGGATTATTGTACTGAAAGCACTATACGTTATATTCTGATGAGCGTGAGACTATGCATACGGTCACAAACATATCCACTATTCGTACCGAGACAGAGAGCAAGGATAGTCATGCTATGTTCACCGCACATACAAGACATCTTGCTCCAGGCATAAACTAATGATAATATCGGATTGATATCTCACAATTCATCTATAAATATCTCTCATTTTGTCAACTTAACCCTTTAATGGTCATGCCGGCCAAAATGGCATCTACAGTGGACTTGAGAAGCGTTCAGTTGTAGGCCAAGAGAAGGATATTTTTGAAAATTTACCTCTCACATGACTGTCTTACTCTCAATGAAAGGTAATTTTCCTAGGGGCAGCAAATGGACAGTGAATAAGTAAAAGTTAGGCGGTCACAAGAAATGTACATTTGCAGGACAACAGAATGCTATATTTCCGAATTCCAGTGGTAATTTCCATATTTATATAGCCGCTATTTTCCTATACATGGACATTCACTGAGCAATTATTGTAATAGCTTGACCATTAACTATCTGACTGCTACACACCACCAGACAATAATTGCAATGTGCAATAATTCTGGACCCGCTGAATATTATGAAAACAATTTGACTGACGGGTGTTGGTGGCTTAGCCTTAGACATTCAGTCAAAACGTTTTCAACCTATTCAGCATATCCAGAGCTTAACCCATTGGAGAAATGTCGTCTGCGAACTATTCCAGCTTTATCATGGAGTAATTTCTGTTAATGAACTTTTACATGTTTATCTATCCATCATATGATGTCATAATAAACTAAGTGGCGTGTAGGCTGACGTCATAATCATGACGTCATGAGTGATTAGAAAAAAATCCGTCTTTAACGCTTAATAGTCGCACACGTTGTACGAATTGTATGTCCTTGCTATTTAATAAACATGCTGGTGATTGGCCGTATATGCAGCAACAGCACCCAGTCGAATTAGTTTCAAAATATTCAACAGCTTGCCTGCATAGATCTCTGGAAATTGATAGTTACGGAGTTCAGAGATCGATCGATCCCAACACGAGCGTGGTGTGGGTGGAGCTTAGATAGAGATTGGCGGAGCATAGCTAAAACTGGAAAGGTCCATTATGATGGCGACACCAGCCTACATGCGATGTATGATTGATTTTCTGAACAAACCAAACGACATACACTTTCGTTTTATTATCTACAGAAATAGAAATTACATTAACGTTGTAGATGGATTGCATTGAATTAGTATTGATTTATTACTGGGAGTTGGGGTGGGGGTGGAGTGGAGTGGGGTTGGGGTGGGTGGGGTGCGGGCTCCATGACATAGCATACTATTGAGTCTTTAATAACGATTGCTAATGAACTGTTGCTTTCTAGAACGGTCCATTGTCAACAATGCACACGTGTCAGTGAGACTGCGTGACACTCTAACCGTGCGAGACAGGCTATCGATCCGTGCATGGACACATAATTGAGGAAATCCAGTTTCTCAGCCAATCATAAAACTTCATATTCAATAACGTCACGTGTAGGCTGACGTCATAATCAATTACGTCATGAATTGCGCGATATAGTCCGTCACACCAGCTTAATAGTTAGACAAGTTGTACGCGTTGTGCGTCTTTGCTATTTAAAAAATTATGTTGAATATTTTAAGACTAATTTGACTGGGCGTTGTTGTTGTCATAGGCAACAACAGCACGCATTGAAATTAGTTTCAAACTATTCAACGGCTTACGTGTATAATTTTCTGGAAATGATTCAGAGAGTGCGGGGATCTATTGATCCCAGAAAGCCAATACGTGGATGGAGCTTAGCTGAAATTGGCGGATAATAGCTAAAACTGGATTCGTCCACCGAGCACCGAACACACGCGCGTATGCACAGGTATTTACCATCACAAATAATGCTACTCTTAAAGACATGTATTACTCAAAGGGACATACCAATAGAAAGCGCTTGGTCCCCTCTACGGACTACATATTACCATTATGTGTTTACCTAATTAATAAGGCAGTAATTAACTAAAATATATATTCGCCTCTTTGTGAAACGTTTTTATGCTGGTGAGATTGGCATATTCGCCCAATATTCGCCTGCTCGTTATGTACAATTCGTTGCATTTACTACATTTTCGCCTCTTCAATTTCTCATTCCAACAGTACTTAGCCATATAAATACTTCATGCTCGCCTGTTCGTGAAACACATGTTGACGTGTCAAGGCAATATTCGCCCGCACCACCAGTGATTTGTCGCTTAACCAGCGTGTTTGCTATTACACAGCGTACTGTAATGTTTAGTTAATTTCACCAGTAAACGACAGGCGGTGTTAACTCTAAATTTACAAAATGTAATATTCGCCCCTTCGTCAGCACAGCGACGACATGTCGACATTACTAAAATCCCCCACATAATACCCTATTAATAGAGTTATCGTCAACGCATTCATCATTCCAGCAGGGACTAGTAGCGTGGATAGGGACAATATTTTTCTCGGGGACCTACAGAGTAGGGTTATATTCGGCATAGTTTGTAACAGAGCTTATAACAGAGATTTTGATACAAACCCGTATAAATTTCAACACGGCGATGCTAACCATATTTCGTGCTATATGGATAATGACCAAGTGGTTGGAGACGCTCTTACACTGACTTTCACGGCTGCTGGTTATAATTTTATAGAATCATTCTTGACGTTGTTTAATGGAACCGGTACATTATTCAATAACAAACGCATAAGGCTTAACATCAATCAATATAAGGCAGGCAGGTTTTTTGCCTTTGACGACACTCCAGACATCGCTACAGGCGATGATGTTTACCTTAGGAAGCAAGGAAGCCTATGCCTCCAACTAAAATTTAAAACTGCAATCCCTATATATATATAGGGATTGCAGTTTTAAATATATATATATATATATATATATATATATATATATATATATATATATATATATATATATATATATATATATATATATATATATATATATATATATATATATATATATATATATATAGATTTTCTCAAAACTGTGATTTTCGATATTCGCCCTTCGTCAGCATAGCGACGATGTGAGCGTTAATTACCTCTGTAATAGGTGTAACCGTACGTAAATTTAATGAGGCTTCGTGCAGACGTAATTTGTAAGCGTGCGCATCGCCACGAATTAGGTTAAAATCAGGTTTACTCGATGTAAAACGTAGATTTAATGAAACTCCATTGATTAAATATTTTTCGTGAAGAAAAATGTCAGAATGAATTCTATTGATCGATTTATCCATATGTCCCGCCATATCCTTAAACCATAATGCAGCCGTTAATTGACTCTTTGTCGAATAATTAAATAAGCTTTCAAAATAACTGTTTCATTAGCGTCAGAGACACGTTTTCCGTTTAAAATACAATTAGTTGAGAAAACATAGAGCCAACCCATAGGTTAACTGGTGCAACATCACTGTTAGCTGTTAAAGGAGTTTCCGGACCCGCAACTACCTGTAAAACACTAGCCTTAACATAAATGTAACTTAGAGCTAAATCTATGTATTCATCACTGCTTCCAGAGATGAAAAACTCCACACTTCTCCCAGAGTTAGACAAGCTTGTAACGGGTTACTAGCTTTACCAGCAAGCTTGATCCATTGTAGTCATTACAGGTTTCACAGTAAACAAATCTAATTCGCTTTTAGTGCAGTGACAAGCCGCCATCTTATTGCATGATTACTGTATTCTGTGGCTGTAGTAATAGAAACATCATACAGCTACAATCAGTCCTTCTTCGCTTTTTCCCACTGTGTCTTGTCCTCAGTCAAACTCCTTAGCTTGCTCTGGTCCATTCTTGACTTGAGTGTACCTAATCTTGCTTTCTGGAGGTCACCTCGTAGCATGCTTAGCAGATTTAGGCAATGGCGTCCTCTCCTGGCTCTGTATTTTCTGGCTCCGAGTAGGGCGAATTCCAAGGCTCTCTGTGCTGGTGTGTCTACCGGCATCCTTAGCACATGGCCAAACATGGACCATCCTTGCTGGGCGACTTTTACAGACAGCGGCGGCGTATTACACATCTTGTATAGTGCATCGTTGGAAATTATGCTCTCTGGCCATCGGTGTCCAGTGATGGTGCGTAGGTGTTTGCGGTGGCAGGCGTCAAGTTTCTCTAGAGCTGCATTTGGAGCTGCCAAGCTGTTACAGTTATACATCATCAAGGATACGCAGATTGCGTTGCATAAACATAGTCTTTTTACAAAGGGCATCGTTGATCTACGAATCCATAGCTTCCAGAAGGACTGGAAAGCTATGTTCCCCATGGTGCAGCGTGCAGCAATGTCAGCAGTACATGTCAATACCCATTTTGTGTAAATCCCAGTGTTTGGACATGACTACCGACACAAGCATGCGTTGAGCCCATACATTGCCTGCGCAGCTGCGTTCATGTTTGAAGCCACTTTGACATGATCCGGTGAAGTCGTCGATCTTGTCTCGGATGCGGCATAGAGTAACATTGGATGGGATTTTCCGCATGCTGTTAAGGAGCACAATGGGCCGCAGATTGGCTGGGGGAGGGGGGGAGGTGGCTTCTTGGGCTTGGGTAGCGCGATAAGGATGCCTTGGCCTACAGCGTCGATGGGAAGGCGGTGCATAAAAGCCGAATTGATTATGTGCGTGATCGGTTTTGAGATAATGTCACTTGCATATTTGAATAGTTCATTGCTCATGCCATCATGTCCAGATGCACGTCCATTTTCAGGGCTTTAAGTGCCTTAATTGGTGTAATGGCCTGGGATCTCCTGAGAAGGGGTGCAAGGGCTCATCATCGTGGTCAGTGAACGGTTCCTTGAATCATTCTCGAATTGCCTCGGCATTGCCCTGGTCAGTCCCGATAAAGTGCCATTCAGAGTTGTGTACAGTTAGTGGTGGTGTATAGTCAGCAACTCTCAGGGCTCTGGCTGCCTGAAACATTTTGTGGCAGTCATCCGTGGCAGTGATTTCATCATCTTATTAGTTAACTAAATATATCAACTTGTTTAGAGTTTCTGATGCTTCTCCCTTTACGGTTAGGCTTCGAATGACTTCCGCATCATTTAGAAGATCGTTGACCCCTCTTAGTATTTTTGCTCCTAGGTTGTGAATTAGCTCCTGAGATATTGTTATGCACTAAGACTATGGCCTTTGATATGATCGCTCTACCGCCATTCAAAGCCCTATTTTTCACGGATGTTTTCAATTTTTTACCGACTAAAACATCTAAACCTGCTGACAGGGTGCGCATACCCAAAGTTTTTTCTACGGTTTTAGCTAATGGCATGGCAGCTCTGAACAGTGAACCTATACTGTTTCCTAACCCGTGGCCCTTTTGACTCCTAGCGCCTACGAATATGGGTAAATGTCCACCGTCTTGATTAGCGCAATAACCTCTCAACGTGGCTGAATCTGGTTTACACGTATGCATCATTTTTTACAATGATTTTTACAGTCAAAATAGTTAGATACAGCTACCGATTACACATCAATTCTTAGACCGTAGGTCTATAATGTAAACAGAGTACACTCGGTGATGCGCCGTCTTCAAATGGTATGTTCTCTCCAGTCCTATCGTTTATAACCACACCTATCATGTCGATGCAATTCTTAGATACGATTCTATATTGAATGTTAGGAAACATCCATTGAGAAATATCTTCACCTAATGGCATAACTCTTAACAGCGGTGCTGTAGCGTCTCCGACTACATTATGGCTTAAGGTATCGCAATATACGTAAGCCGTAGTTAATGTAATCTTATTACTATTATGCATTGTTAGAACTCCGCCCATGGAGGTCGGGCCGCCAATGATATTCTCGCGATAGCCTACCTATGTAGTTGTCAAATTCAATAGCGAACATTAGCTTAGCAGTTAATTTTATGAGGTTGTTTCGATCTGTGAAATAGTTGAATCTAATGGCATTTTATAGCGCTTGTGGCTATTAATCTTCTGATTTATAAACTCTATTATAATCTTTTATCTAGGTATTTCTACGCATTGGATTTAGAGAGGTATTTCTAGATTTTTACGTCGAGTTGGTGAATTTATGGCTGATTTTAAAGTACTAGGCTGCTTAAATTTATCAAAAAACTTCTCGGCTACGGTTAGAGTGTTTTTCTTCTTCTGCCTTTGCTTAGATTGAACTTTAGGCGACAAGAGTTCATAAGAATGTAGCAGGATCGTCGAAGGCTTCGCTAATGTTAACCAACTTCTCGGATACAATATGGATGACAAACTGACTTCCTATTCCCCAGAGAATCTTAAGGGCATTTGAATATGTGTTTTGAATTCTGAAATCTTATTATCTGGATAGTAATCCATGATACTGTTACTCTGTAGCATAATATAAGATGGCTCCATGTTTCTATTTAATGCTATCCGAACTCCTTTATCACCATTTTGAATGCTCAGATTTATTAAACACATCATTATTATAATATGAATGATTATAACCTGAGCGAGATATCTTATCTCGTCTCTAGGCACTTTTCCACCACAAAATGACAAACGATATTAATTATTACGAATTTTTTGCCTGTTTAGAGACATTTCTACATCCCAACCCCACTAGGGTGGGGTGCGGGTGTGGGGTGGGGTGTGGGAGTCAGGGTAGGTATGTACCTGTAGCTCGATAATGATTCTAAATACCTGTTCTGAATAACTTATCCACGAATTAAACAAATTAGGATAACTGCACCATTTGACGTAGGCTTCTCGCTTATTATCTTTCGTACGCCTTTTAATAATATTTTCTACTCGATACAGCTGCCTGTTAACTTCATTTAAACAATGTTTCTGCAATTCTTCGGAATAAAATGGGATTTTGGTTGTAATCGTTGAGCTTACATACACCCGAACTGTGAGGTAGTTTCGAGCTTATTTTGAATATCTCCTCGCTCCATGTCGGTCTATAACCCTTGGTAGATGGATCTTTTAACTCTGACACTCTTACGTCATCGCCTACGTTCAAATCATGTGACTTTATCAATACTCTCAGATACACTTTCGAGTACATATTACGCCAAGCGAACACCTCTGTAATGCGGTTAACATCTACAGGTTTCGCTTTTGTACTATCATGTACAGTTCTATTGTAAGAACTTACTAGATTAGGGAGCGTAGTGATATAGCTATCAGTATTTTTGTAAGACATACATGTATATCTCCATAACTTAGTCTTCATGGTGCGATGAATGCGTTCAATGATTGCGGCCTTCGTGTGAGAGTTCCGAGATGTGTAGAAATGTATACCTTTAGATATTAATACGTGTCTAAGAGTAGCATTCACAAATTCGCCCTCTTTATCGCTCTGAATCGATCCAGTTCTTCTAGAGACATTACTCAGAAAAAAGATTTTTGCAGTTTTATTCGTTAATGAGATTATCTAGAAAAATTTGGATAGACAATCCATTATGAATAGTAGATAATGTATAGCGTTATTATGTCTGGCTAACCTAGAGACATCGCTCCGATTCATTTGCCATAGCTGATCAACGCTGGTTACTTTGAATCGATCTCTATTAAACTTTATTCTCTTAGGTCTATGCAAAGTGTATGTTGCTCGACTAAGCAGGTGCATATTAAGGGTTTAGATATTGCTCCATTAAAGGTAATATACAGTTTTTCCCAAGCCACCGAAAGACGCGGAGTGTTTGCTATCGTAATATACACGTTTCAACCTGTCAACTACTCTACTAGATCACATATTTCTTACTGTTCTTGTGAAATTCTTTTCCGCCATAGTTTAACCAAGTTTTGGATAGCTTAGTGTCTCGAGGTATCAGATTTCCAGTGACAGCGCGCTGCACTGTCATGCTACATCTATAAATAAGCATAGATCGTAAACCTTTAGCCTCATGTTCGTTTTTTCCCCTCGTTTTTTTCACTCTAGATTAGATGCGCTGAAGGATTGGGGTTGTTCAACGCTTTCGTCTGTATTATGAATCTTATCCCAAGTCTTATAACTGCCCACGACATGTCTAGGTATATTGGCATCGGCTTAGAGTCTATTCGAGGCTGTCAGTAATTTAACGTCTAAAAAATCCTTAGAATTTGTACAGTAGTATAGTAAATGCACTCATGAATTGCAGAGTACTGAATGTACTCATAGCGATCCTGAGAATACTCTACATGATGGATTGATGTCTGTGGCGTTGATTTACGTGGCACGTATGTGTACCATATCCTAGAGTTTATTGAGATATGGCACTACGAAGAATGTACTGATACGATCTTTAAGGGATATATCGATAACATTTTGAAAATTAAACAAGAAGGATTAGATCCCAGGGATGCGGTCACCAATGCGCAGAAAGACGTGTATGTTCTGGAATATTTTGAACGTGAAGGGATTAAATTAGGGATACTCGCACCAATGTTGTGATCACTGCGTTTGTCATGAGTCATGCCAGGGTTCATTTGCTACGAGTTGCTTGTGTCATGATACAGATTTTATCTTGTATATTAAAAAACGTGATAAACCTCGCCTAATCCCCGTTTACAACAGACTTGGTTGTTTCATGGAAGAAGTTCCTTCCCGCAGTGAAATAACAGACTGAGTTTGTCAGTACTGGTCTGAAGAGTTACACGTACAGACAGCGAGATGGACAGAGGGGGATATCAAGAATGTCTGCAAAATTAAGGGCTTAACTTTAAATTACAGGAATAAGGGGTTGGGATTTGATACTCTGTTTGCCATGGTCAACGATCATAATCTCTAAACGTACGCTCAGTATCATATACTATCATTAGAAATAAAGATCATAGACTTTTGAGTAAGGATACTGAGAAACATTTCAGATTACTTAAAAAACCGTATAATTTGTAATGCTAACATACTAAACCATATGGCTTTCAGTCGAGCATAACCTGGGGCGTATGTGGGTTTGAGCATGAGCGAATGGGAAAAACGTGTGTGTCGGGTGGGGAAATGATTGGGGTTGGTTGAGCTGTCACTTTTGTATGCCGTATAATACGCTAACCCATAACGTAGAAGATTACTAGCATACCCTTCATCGAGGGGGAGTAAGTAATCTTCTGCTTTATTATTATCGGTTAGAAATGTGTGGAGGGTGATACATAGTTATAGGGGTGGGGGTTGTGGAGTTGTTGAGATGTCACATCTGTACGACGTATAATGTCCTAACCTGTAATGTAGAACATTACTACCATACCCTTCATCGAGGCGGAGTTCGTCACCTTCTACTTTTTTATTATTGGTTAGATATGTGTGTGCGTGTGTGTGGAGGGCAATACATAGTGATAGGGGGTGGGGATTTGGTGGGAGAATGGTACGACTCGAGTAAATTATGTTATATATTCATAGATTCAGCCGGTTTTAAAACATTATTTAACCTATTTAAAATATACCCTACACACCCTCCAGCACTGAAAGTTAATATATCCAAACCCTACCTCTGTACAAAACCCTACCCTATCTTTACACCCAACCTGTTAGGGGTTCAGTATCGCTTAGATCGTTTTCAAATTTATTTAAATAATAAGTATAAAATCAGTTTCACGTAATACCACAGTCGTATCATTTCTAGGTCTATCGCTTAACTTTACAGGGCACTGGATCCCACTCGAAAACATTTGTAAATTTTATAGTTTAATTAAATTATTGTTTGTGTTCGTTTTACATATATGTCGTTTTTATGTTTTTCGCTTATTCGTATGTATATTTTTATCAGATGCATATTTATCGTCTGTATATTTTATCAGTTGTATAGCTACTGAAACTTTATTTTATTTAAAAATTGTGAAATGTGAAATGACTCGTATAGTTTTCATTGAAAAACTGAAATAATCATCGCCTATAACCAGTCCAAACCCTGAGTCAACTTAGCCTGGTGTTTTTCCCCGATATTGCGCGGCCGCTCGAGGCCTGTTAAAAATGTAATAGTTTGTTGTTATTAATCTAACACGATTGAAAATTGATTCGCTGAAATTTGTACGACTCTGACGATCGTTACACGTGGTCAGAGTTGTTTTAATGCTCGACTAGTTAATTTTAATCTGTTGGAGTAATAGCTAACCAATTGTCCTTACGTGATACATCGACCCTTGTACATACATTGTCATGGCTAAAAATGCTGACGTTCAGAAGTTTAAGGATCAATCTGTTAGACTAACGGAGGCGTCTTCCACAATTGTCCTTACACTATAGCTCGACCATTTAGAATTAATCTCTCATAATTGAATGAGTTCCCAGAGTCGGAAAAAATATGTGCCCAGACATCCACCCTGTCAATCATTCTTAATTACCCGTAAGCACACCTCATTGGATGCCAGGAGACATATGATTTAATGATGGGGGAAGGGCTTCGTGATTAAATAAGTTCCCAGGAAAAGACGCGGTCAGACATACATGCTGTCAATCATCCTTACACTATACATTAACGCTTGTCAATCAGCATTATGCTAATTACCATTAAACTCGCCTCATTGGATGCCAGGAGGCACGTGATTTAACGAGAGCAGGGATTCTCGATTGAACGAGTTCCCAGAGTCAGTGAAAGACGAGTCCAGACGTGTAGCCTGTCAATCATCCTTAATTACCCTTATTAACCCTCGTCATGCGCCATTACGCTAATTACCCTTAAGCTTGACTCATCGGATGCCAGGAGGCACGTGGCTTAACGAGGAGGCGGGGATTCGCATTTGAACGACTTCACAGAGTCAGGAAAAGACCAGTCCAGACATGTAGCCTGTCAATCATCATTAATTACCCTCACTATCCCTTGTCAATCACTACGATAATTACCCTTAAGTTAACCTCATTGGATGACAGGAGACACGTGATTTAATGAGGGGAGGGGCTTATGGACATCCTCTACATCTAACATCCAATCAAAACAGTGAGGATGGGGGCACATTGTTTCACACCTCTTCAAAAGGCTGTGAAATCAAAGGAAAAATGGTGATAATGATGCAAATAAAGTTGGTTATTCTGACACAACAGCTACTTAAAAGGTGTGAAAAATGCGCCCCTATCGTCGCTCCTCTACTAATTGTGATGTCACCCCACGTGTAGCATAATTGCTTATGACGTCATATACTTGATCGCCATATCGGATTCATCGATTCACCATCGATCTGAAACCCACCACGTTCAATGTATGGATCTAATGTTTGCAAGGATTCATGATCATACCGATCAGAGCTCCTAGTACTGTGCAGAACAGAATGTGTATCTGTGAAAAAACACAACTCTCTTGCATTGTTTATCTTGGAGTATATCTGCATCTTTCTTGTAGTGGATTGCCAGAATTGGAAGAAAAATTGTATGCTTTTTGCCGGATGTATTTTATGAAAATACCTCCTACACCCACTTTTATCACATGGAGTGAAGAACCACTAGTATATTTTGAATGCATTATTCTTCATCCATGTAAGGTTTCTAGTATCTATCTCCATTTGTTGGCCTTTTTCTCTATGCTTGCTTTGGTGATATACAGTTTCCACAGACGGGTCCTTGCCCATGATGGAGTTCTAGTCGTTGATCTACTCTCTTTGAAAATCTGTAATGTCTACAATGCTCACTTCTAGCTTCGTGCCTTCAACTATGACACGTCTTCTATTTAACCATTCGCGGCTTTCTGCTTTTAATCGTAAATGGAGCAGTGCTGTTCAATGTGCCAGGTCTTTACGACCTTGTTTAGGATATTGTGTTCATCTCTGCTTTCCAAAGGGTGTAATTATGTAGTCCTGTTCAACGTCTTAGATTGGGCTACATTTCATTGCTCATCAGATGATCCGAGTTGCTTAATTTAGATTCCAAAATTGTGATGTTTGATCTGGTTGCTGTGGACGATGTTGCGCTGCAATATTCCAATGTTGCTTAAACATAACCAAAATAAAGTTTATTCTGGGTTTTGTGGTCGGCTTTATCCACTGTGTTGCGACTAGCTTCATTATCATAACTATCATGAGTTTGACACTAGCATGGGAGGTCTCTATGTAAGTTTTTCACTTTCATCTGCTAATCAGGGTATGTTGGAGTTGGCGCAATAATATGGGATCAATATGATGTCATATATCTATTATTAATTTCCTCAGATAATTACTCTTTAATATGCACGTGACAATTCTATTTTCTCCAACATTGCGATGAATACCGTGAATATGGATTTGTAGTATCATGCCAGGTGAGCATCTTTTGCTATGAGATCTCACCTAGTGATGTTGGCATCAAAATGTCTCTATATTTGTAGCATACTTGGAGGACCGGCTCTGTCCTTATGGTATCGTTGTTATCTCTTGTTTATATCTCACATCAACGTAAGTCTGTCCAATAATCGAACGATGGGTTAGTGCAGTATTACCCCATTCAATGACAAATCCCTGAAAAAGTAAATTCCGCACAATTTATAGCATATTCTGTTGAATATCTTGAAATTAATATGATTGGAAGCCATGGCTGTCTTCTAGTCATATCAATTTCAAAATATTCAACGGTTTCCCTTGTTGCTTTGCACCGAGATTAAGGAAATCTCGCAGTGAAAGGGGGGGGGGGGGGGAACGAGTTAACCATCATGGTTTATGTTTTAGCCGACAACTCAATATGCTAGCTTAGAATTTTGTTATTTTTGGGACGTTTTAAGTTAAATGTTATTATTTTGACATCGCTTTGGAAACTTAGAAATACAACTATACATTGTGAATATGATGTGTATTTTCTATGGATGTTGCTGTCAGAGAACACAGATGTTAACAACTTCTTGCAGGGTGAACATATGTAGTACAGTATTAACGAATAGAGAACCATCTTCTTCATGTCTTATTCAGCTGAATTAGGGCCTCTATTTATAGGCGCCATTGATGCCATACCCTTGTATTGAGCTGAGCCACATATTTGTTTTCACCGTAAATAGCCTGGACAAATCTCAAGATCAAAGACGCCTGACAATCTTACTGTATGTTATTATTTCTTGGAGCAGGTGTCGACATGACATCGATATACTGATCGATAGATATGATATGTTCTCGTACATTAGCACCAACTATTCCCTTGTACACAAGTGATGTGGCGGTTCTATCATGTACATTGTGAATGGATGCACGTGGAGAGAAGATCTCTAATTTAGCAGACTTTATTCAGTATTTCATGCTAAGCTTTATTAAGTTCATTTTAGATGCTCTTACTGAAAGCTGCAGTTCTATAAATATAATAACGGGTTTCAGGAAGTGTGCTTGTTCGGTTAATCGATATTTCCTCTATAGTCGATTATTTTTCCTGGCGATTATATAATCGAGTTTAAAATAAAATAATCGAAAATTCGAAAAATCGATTTAATCAAGCAAAACTCGAGTATTGATTTTAATCAGGCATAATTTAGTGTTTAGTTTTGCAATACAGCTATGGAACAATATCCGCCTCTGAAGTATTGATGGCCATTTTGTGAAAAGATGTAAAAAATGAACTACTGCTTTTCTTTGTAAATTCATAAGATTTCGATGTGAATTTTCACAAATTTCGCCAATTGCTTTGGAACTAATTTGACGTAAAGCTGTCTCGCAGTCAAATGATTTTCAAAATATTCGATTTTTTTAATGCTGGAAATATGGAAGCGTCGTAGATGTCATAATAAAAATAAAAATAATATGGCCATCTCGGAAAAAATGCACACAATTTACTTATTGTATTTCAATACAAATTTTCATAAATTCGGCCGATTGTTTTGGAACTAATTTGCCTTAAAGCGGCTGCTAAGGCAGCAACATCCCACAGTCAAATGACTTTCAAAATATTCAGCTTTTCCCGTGCTGGAAAGTAGGGGGGGATCGTAGATTGGCGCTCCGGGCGAGCTCTATATAATTAAAAGTTAATCTACCCAATGTTAAAACTAAATCGGCACCTTTTCACTGGCTTGAAAATCTGGACCTACTTGCTGGTTTCTTAAAATCATTATCCAATGGGAAGGAGTTGCCAATGGATTACAAATTTACTTCATTATACTGGCCGGAGTTGTTCCTCGCGTTCAGCCAATCAGAGGACAGGTTGATATAGCATGTCCTATTGAGCATATTAAGGTCTTTTCATAGGCCTACGTAGTTGAGGTAATCTGAACCTAACTAAGAACAATTTACGAAATTGCGTATTCTGTTATTATTCGAGAGAATCATTCATTTTACAGCAATTTATTTGTTCATTTATTATTAATCTGCGATCTATCGCAGATTATTGTTTTTACTCAGGATCTTTATTCTTATTATTCCAAACTTTCACAACTTCAAGGGGTCATGCCAAAATCGCTTGCTATTACTTTTATTTTGGATCCACCCAACAGTTTTCGAGCTACCCACCTTTGAGTGGGCTAAAAGTCCCATAGGAAATGTATGGGGATTTTCAAAATTGATCTTTGAATTACTACCACAGCTAGAGTTTTGAACGGATCACTACCATATTTGGTGAGGATGTTACCACTGACCATTTGTTTTTGAAAAATTAATTTTTTTCAAAATGGCGGCCAGACCTTTGACCCCACAATGCATGGCAAAAACTCCCATAGGAAATGTATGGGGATTTCAAATGAATGTTTGAAGTGCTACTACACCTACAGTTTTGATCGGAGCACTCCCATACTTGGGTAGGATGTTGCCACTGATGATTATTTAAAAAAAAAATTCTTTCAAAATGGCCGCTATGAAAATATTTTGGGCAAAAATACCAGTTTTCGTTTTTTTGCAGAAATGAAAATTTAAAAAGAAAATATTTTGAAATTTTTTTTCGAAAATATATATTTTTTAAATGATGGCCAGGCGAACTTTTTGGGGTCAAAATGACAACAAATTTTTTTTGCAGAAATGAACTTTGGTCCGATCGACTTGAAATTTGGTGAACATCCAGGTCTCTCTTGATTTGGTGTCAAATTTCAGGTTGATCTGACCAACAGTTTTCAAGAGAATCAGCTTTTGGCTGCCACATATCCCCATAGTAAACCTATGGAAGCAATATTGGAACAGTGTTATCTCCTATAGTTTTCTTCCGATTCTCTTAAAACCTGGCCAGATTCTAGAGCCTTGTGAGATCTAAATAATTTCTGATGACAATTTAAATATCTCCCTTGGGGTCAAGGTCATTCACGAGAAAATCTTTCCAGTTTTCATGTTTGGCGTAAGTTACCTGCCTTTTCATCAAGCAACTTCAATGATCATGTTAGAATATTTCATCTCTTTATTAGAAGAGGCCTTATACTATTTCTTCATGCCCATACATCGCAGATTTACAGTTACTTCAGTAAATGTTCTCTAGTTATTATTATTATTATTATTATTATTATTATTATTATTATTATTAATTTTAAGAAAGCTATACGCTCCTCTCTCCCCGCCCTCCCTCGCTACACAGTTGCTACTTCCACAGTTCCAAGATTAAATAATCGAATATCCGTTTAAATCGATTATTTATTTCCATAATCGAACAGCCCTAGCTCGAACGAGATGCTGATTTATATTAAAGGACAATTTCTGCAATTACATAATTTTGTCATGTGCCACGTGCGTGTATGTGTGCGTGTATGTGTGCGTGCGTGTGTCCGTGAGCACGTGCGTTAGTGTGTCCGCAGCATGCGCGGTGCCTGTTTCCTGTTCAATGCGATTAATTGTTAATTGGCACATGAATAGCTCAGCCACTGGTGTCGAAATTATGCCAGTATGTATTCTAAAGAGTTACGTTGTTACTCTTGTCGGTGTCGACGTATCATCGCATCAAGTGAGCCATTTCCTTAACGACAACAACCTGAGGTACTGATAACTACTGACGGTGGCAATGCTCAACAAAATACCGTGGTGGAAAATCAATATGAAATCACGACGACAGGAACGACCAGATTACAATTCTACGGAATCAATCTGATCGTTTATTTGTACCAGAGTCCATTGCATTAGTCCGCTGGTAAACAGAGATTTCTGTGAAAGCAATGAAACCTGGTGATCATTTAGAAAGCTGCGATGTTGTTTCATGTTGCTGCCTGTCATAGCAACAGCTTATAACAGCAGTGCTTTATAAGTTATGAATGCTATCTATTGATTCAGCCGTATAGCCGGCATAGGCTGATATGCCCAAACATATCCGGACACGTCTTCAGGATTTAGCTTCACGTGGCAATGGCCACATCGCTAGAGAAATTTTCAAGTAAATTGGTTTTCTTGGTTACATAATCCTTAGGGATCGATAGGCCCATCGATGGGATACATCGAGACACCTGCCCGCCCGAAGATGCTATGGAATTAACATGCAATGGAGGTAACAGGAATACGTGGTGGCACTGGGTGGTATGGTAATAATCAATTACGCCACATATGTAGGCTGACGTCACATTCATAATTTACGGAGAATACTATAGCATGAAGCTGGAATGGTCGGTCAAATGCACGAATTGTACGTCTCTGATGCATTTACTATTTAATAAACATTCCGTTAAATATTTTGAAAAATATGTTAACAGGGTGTTGTTTCTGCCATACGCAGCAACAGCCCTCCCCACCACCCTCCCGGTCAAATTATTTTCAAAATATTTAACAGCTTGCCTGTATAGCTAACTTGAAATTGGAGTTCTGGGAATTCGGGATTCAAAGTATATAAATCGACACGACACGCTAAAAGGAAAGGTGGAGCGTAGCTATGAATGGGCGGGGATTAGTTAGAATTGGATCCGTCTATTATGATATAGACGAGCTATTCTATTTGCATCGCGCTCTTTTTCTATAACTTCCTAGAGTAGTGAGAGTGGTGGGAATTAAGGGAAGGTGGAAGTATTGGTGGTGAACAAAAACATCCAAAGCGTGTGGGTAGCGTGAACTCTAGAACATCGGGGGCTCTAGTCGCACGAGCACGAGACGGACGTAGCTTTACGCCTATTTAACGGCATAACGGTGCACTAGGCCCGTAATGGGTGATGCCAATGACCATTAAATGTCATTTGTACGTCTGTGAAATTGCGATTACATAGACTTGACGACTTGTTTGCGGAGGTATATAAAATTACTACAGTCACCGCTATGGTACCACGACCACGACCATTGCTACCGCCACTCCTACTGCCACCGCGAGATCCACCGCCACTGCCACCCACACCACCACCATCGCCATCGCCAACGCCACCCATCCCTGATATGGCCGGGACTGGGCCAATAGCGGACTTTTACATCTCGTATTGGCCCACCACCGCTTAGACAGCTGGTGCTTTATTTTAATAAATATACACCTGTGCAAAAGTTAAGCACCACTCTATTTTTACGCACATGCGAGGGTATATTCATGTGCTATGAAGAAAGCAATAGCATAAACATTTATGTACCCATCCATCTTAGTGCAAGAGGTAATAATGCAACTAGAGGAATGCTGATTATGATGGTGGGGAAACACTGTATGTTTTTGTTTGAACTTGAAAACGAGGCTTGAATATGGTTACGTTGACACAACTGACAACTATTGCCCTACAGTTGACACACGTGGCTAGATTGTCATTAATGGTGTCTGAAAACGAAGTTTAACACCTGTGCACGAGTTTGAGACTGTCATTATTAATACCGGGTATATCCACCTTGTGCCTGGATGACGGCCTGGACACGACGTCTCACGCTGGTCACCAACCGACTGATACGCCATTGTGGTATTCGTTGCCATTCAAGATGGAGTGCGTCTGTTAATTCCTGTAGGTTCTGCACAGGAGGATCCCTCCTTCTCACCATGTTTCCCAGAATGTCCCAGATATGCTCAATAGGGTTCATGTTAGGGCTCCTTGCTGGCCATGGTAGGGTTTCGATGGCATTCTGGCGGAGGTATTCATGCACAGCTCTAGCACGATGTGGTCGGGCGTTGTCATCCATGAATATAGGGTGGGTTCCAGGTGCATGATTTACAAAATGAGGGACCACAACTCTATCCAGTATGGAATCTTGATATCTTTGTCCATTTAGTGTTCCAGGTACAGTCAACAGATCCAGCTTACAATCAAATGAGATGCACCCCCATATCATAACGGAACCTCCACCAAATGGAACTTCTTCCATGATGTTACGTTGGTCGTACGCCGTGCGTCTGGACCTCCATACACGAGTTCGACCATCTGTGGCATGAAGCAGGAACCGACTTTCATCGGACCAGTGTACCCGTCTCCAGGATCTCATGTTCCAGTGTCTTCTTTCGTTGCACCGCCTCAGACGCTCCTCTTTGTGGTGTGCAGTGAGGAGAGGACGTCTGACAGGTCTCCTAGCTTTCATGCCAGCAGCATACAGTCTCCTTTTGACGGTAGACATTGACACTCTATTGCGCGTTTCCCATTGCTGGCTGAGCACTCTGCTGTTGGTGAATGGAGATCTCCTAACAAGGCGTACTAGGGCTCGATCATCACGGGCAGTAGTCTTCTTCGGTCTTCCAGATCTAGGCCTGTCCTTCACCTCGTTAGTTTGCCCATGTTTTGCAATCAAACGACTGATTACAGTATGGTTAATGTTCAGCTGTCTGCCAATCTCTCTGCATGACATACCAGTGGTATGCATGCCTATGATTTGCCATTTCACACGATCACTTAACCTTCGTCTTGCCATAGCGTTTCACAATCAAGAGCTAATTCTCTCTGTACAAATAAACCACGGTCATGAACACAAAATTCCTAATCTTGTCGCCTAAATCTGTATGTAATGTTCTACACCTCAAACTGGACTTTTACATAACTGAACACGTGTGCTGTTTCCCGCCACGCACGGACATCAAGCGGCGTGAAGTCATGCATGCACGTGCATTTCCTACTTGGAATTATGTCAGCTAACGCGGGGACAAAAAGTATGGCAGCCTAGTTGTACCATCATGTTTCTACGTTCTATTGTTTTTGCTGGTGCTTAACTTTTGCACAGGTGTATAGACTCGTATGAAACCAGTTTTAAGTTTGGCTGCACTACAAGCGTAATATCAGAATTGTGGCTTGACAATTCACATAATATTGCGGTCCATATTGTGTGGCTAGTCAATAATTTATATAATCACGACAAATAGACTTGAGGAAGATCTTTCCCAATGATCAGCTTATTTTCTGTTTATGTGCTAGTTTCACTGGCAGAAATGTCAGCAAATAATGCTGAATTCAATATCCTAAACCCCTAGAATGCGCTCTGGCTTCGATTAATAAATAGTTGGATTGAAATTACACCACCCACGCCAACAACCACCATTTCCCAGCCCTCTCATCATCTCACTGTACATGGCGGCAAATATATTAATATTTAGAGCGTGCTGGTTGGACGTAGCGCTCAATATCGAATACCCTCAGGCTATCTGATGTGCAAATAGCGATTCGGCTAATGCGGAAATTCCATGCTGATTGGACATGTACACGTGACACTCGGGAATTGAGTTATTTTGTTTAGATATATCACGCGTCATATCTACTCATCAATTAATTAGTCAAACCAAAGGCTGTCATAAGCATTGATATCTGTCTGTCCGTCCGTCCATCCGTCCGTCTGCCTACCGGTTGGTCGGTCGGTCGGTCGGTCGGTCGGTCGGTCGGTCGGTCGGTCGGTCGGTCGGTCGGTCGGTCGGTCGGTCGGTCGGTCGGTCGGTCGGTCGGTCAGTTGGTCGGTCAGTCGGTCAGTTGGTCGGTCTGCCCAAGCAGTAGCCGTTATTACGTCGGCAAATAAAACTCTAGTTAAAGCTGAGATTCCTTAAGATGTCCGGCGGGTGGGGGGGGGCGGGGTGGGGGGGGGGGCGTGGGTGTTTAAACGTGATTCATTTTTGTTTAGATGGAAGCACGATAAGACTTAGTCTTATGCCCGTGTCTCCCATACACATACAGATTATACAAAACTTTTTTACAACAAAATGGCGGCTAATTAATTGTAGTCTATTAATGTGCATAAGTGTGTGGATGTTGAGTGTGAGGTGGGGGAGAAAGACCGAGAAAGAGAGAGAGAGGGGGAAAGGAGGGGAGAGAGGGTGAGAGATAGAGAGAGGGCGAGGAATAAGATCAACTGGAAGAATAGCAGAGGTGAGCTCTAGGTGCTGCCTTCGTCCCGACCTGTACGTGTTGGGCTGCTGTCCTTTTACCACTTAAACTATAAGTTCGCAAACAGGAAGCTACTGAAAGCGGTTGGTGTTAATAATATATTGACATACCACATTACAGATCAGTTTGTTGATTTCCAAGTTGGCAGTGTAAGTCCCGTATAGAAGCTGGTTGACAGTAAGATTAGCAAGAGAAATATTGTCCAAGGCAAGCTGATTTTGGAAAACGACTCTTTGCTTGTTAAAAATGGCACAATGTAAGAGGTAGTGGTTTGTAGATTCATTATTGTGCCCACAAGAACAACTGGCAGATTCCGACAGAAAGTTGTCAAATAGATGTTGGTTTAAAGAACTACAACCGTTTCGGAGCCTGCATAGCATTATGTTGGCAAACCTCGGGCCTACGTAATACCACTCACGGGGTTGTCGTATGGGTGACATAGCCTTGAGTTTGCTTTTAAGTTCTAGAAGAGTGACAGAATCTCTCACCGGCACAGGAAGCATATTCCAGGCACGGATGGTTGCTGGAAAAAGGATCCATAGAAGAGCTCAGTGCGGCAGCGGAATGGAGTGAAGAAATTTGGATGACGGATATTGTAAGGATTTCGTGCATGGGATAGTGTGGGAAGATGGTTGACCAGAACCTCACAGGTCATCCCGTTGATAATTTTAAATAGTACAGATAATCTATGAAATTCACGTCTACTTGACAAGGTTTCGATGCCTGTTTCTAAGTACAGGTCTTCAGTGCTCGCACTACGTGTCATTCCACATACCGTTCTAACCGAATTACAAGATATTGTGGAATATTATCCCACACAACATCTGCATATTCTAAAGATGGTCTAATAAATGTTTTGTACATAATCTCGAGACATTTACGGTCTAGAACATATTTTAGACCTTTAAGTAAGGAGAGTTTGTGTTGAGCGTTTGCTATGAGATTACTCACATGGTTAAGCCAATTCCCTTTGTTATTAAAGGTAATGCCGAGGTGCTTATGATCAGTTGACGGTAGAATTTCAGAATCTTTGAAGTTGATTGAAAAGGATGTGGGCTAGTTGCGCAGGAAAAAAAATAGAGATGCAGTTTTCGAGGCATTAAACTCGACGAGCCACATGTTTGCCCAATGCGTCACGGTCAGTAGATTGTAATCGAGTGTGGCAGTGTGTTTTTAGGGGTGGGGTTAGGGAGGTTGCATGTTTACGAGGAAATGCACCAATCATGTCAATACTTAGCCAAGGTGCTTCTTATAGAGGTCAGAATGCATTCGCTCAGTAATGAATGAATTAATAATAGACTTGTCATTAACTCCGTACTGGTTTCACTTCAATTTACGCAAGAGATGAACAGCATAGCAAAATGGGAAATCTAATGGCCGATGCTTTACCTATCTGATGGCTGTGCTTACAATATGAGAGTGAGGCATCACGGATGTTAAACCTATCTTTGTCAGGTCCGGGATCAGTCCAATACAATCATCTGTCTCTTCTCTCATGACATCACTTGTATTGTCACCACAAATAAGAAGCATGTAAATGAATGAGAAACGAATGATGCAAGCTTTTCTATTCGGATCCTCAGTTCAGTTATTAATCTGCGATGAAATCGCAGATTATTATTTTTACTCAGGAACTTTCTTTTTATTAGTCTGCGTGTACGAAGTACACGCAGACTATTGTTCTCTTATCAGTTCTTTCTTTATTATTCGTCTTCCTGGTCACATCATTTACAACGTATCTCCTCGTACAGTTTTCGCTTGATCGAGTCCAAACTTGGAACCCTTCTACTACTCCATAGGCCCTATAATTGTATTACGTTTCTCACGGATCGGGCGTATATTTTCCGAGATATCAGCATTTCCGTGGGCAAAAAGTCCCATAGGAAATGTATGGGAGCAATATTCAGTGAACAGCTGCTCCTGGAGTTTTATGTCGATCATGTTGAAACTTCACAGACTCCTAGACACAGACTCCAAGCATGTCTTGACCTACATTTTGTCCCAAAACTCTTTTTTGGGTCCGATAACTGGTTTTTGAGAAAACCCGGCATAAGTAAATTTTATTTAAATAAAGATAATTGATATTTCTAGGGCCGTCAGATGGATGAAATTTGGCATATACATAGATGCATCGTACTACTATAGATTTCTAAAATAAAATCATTAGCGAACACAATAGCCTTTCGAAAATCCACATTTCCATGACCTTCCTCTCCCATAGGAATTATATAGGAGAAATATTCGGTCGGCGACTGCTCCTAGAGTTTTGTGTCGATTGTCTTGAAACTTTACAGACTTCTAGCATGTTCTGACAGGCATCGCCACCCACAAAGTTTCTTGGGTATGCTGACACGTTTTTGAGAAAATGCTGCATAAATACATTTTTTTAAATCATTTGCCGATAGATGATGGAATTATGGTCGGATCGTTTCATCATTTCATGTGGCTGATCCGGTGTGAAATTGCTTCTCAGGTGCCATTTGCAGAACTCCGATAGCGTTATCGGATCATTAGATATCCTGATTTATGTATCATAAACAAATATTTCCATAGGGAATGTATTGGAAATTGATTTGATGATAAATAACCCTAACACCTCTAAACTTGGCACACTTCCAGTACGGACCAGAGCAAATATAGACTCGATAGAAAAATTAGATCTGGTGTATGGCTTCTGAGAAATCCACCTTTCCTTGCCCAAAAGGTCACATAGGAAATGTATGGGAATGATATTCGGACATCAACTGCTGATAGCGTTATTTCTCAATTCTCTTGAAACTTAATATACGTCTATCATCTCTTGCCCCGCATCATGACCCACAAATATTTTGGGGTCCTGGTACCAATTTTTTTAGAAAATGCTGCATAAATACAATTTTGTATCATCATCATTATAATTCTTACTTCTATGGTAGTCAGTGTATTATAATTTGAGATATTCTTAGATACTCGATACTCCTATTGTTTACACCTATAAAATCGGCAGTAAACATATTAAGATTTCTGTTATTGCAAATCTGCACGCTGACAAGTATTTCGGTGATTTGCCAATAGATTACAAAATTATGGTTGGATTGTTTCCAGAAATGATCCAGGTTATCACTGGTGAAATCGCCTCTCAGACGCTGTTTACAGAACTCCAATATCACGATCGGTTAATAAGATATCCTAATTTTTGTAATGTAGACAAATATCTCCTGACCTGTTTTTGTAACTATCACCTAAACTAAATATTCCTATATTGTCCCAGGGCATGGATCTCTATAAAACTTGGATCTGGTGTATGGTTTATGAGAAATCCCATTTTCCTTGCCTGAAAGGCCCCTAGGAAATGTATGGGAGTGATATCCAAGCCGCAACTCCTAGACTTTCTGACAGATCATGATGAAACATAACCGGCTTCTAGCATCTGTTAGCCTATGATCATACGATTCTGCACGCAGACTTGAAGTTGCTTCAGCAACTTCAACCTCATCCAGTTATTATTATTCTTGATCTGTGTCAAAACTTTGCACCCTAACTCCTCTTAGAGTTTCAATCCAATCAACTCAAAACTTGGTCAACTTCTGGTCCTCATAGTGGAATCGCCTGGTCTTCCTTTTATTTTGGATCGGCCCAATGGTTCTCGAGCTACCCACCTTTGGTTGGGCAAAAAGTCACATAGGAAATGTATGGGAGCGATATTCAGCCAGCGACTGCGCCTAGAGTTTTTTGTTGATCAGCTTGAAACCTCACATATCTCTAGCATGTCTTGGCATCTTGACCCAAAATTATTTCGGTTCACATGATCCGTTTTTGAGAAAATCTGACGTAGGTACGAAATTTTTGAATCAAGATAATTCATATTTCTAGGGCTGTCATATTATTGAAATTTGGGATATATGTAGATGCATCATAATCCTGTAGAATAGGCCAATAAAATCGTTAGCAATCATATAAGCCTTTCGGAAATCCGCATTTCCGTGGCCGACATGCCCCCTAGGAAATGTATGGGAGCAATATTCGGTTGGCGACTGCTTATAGGGGTTTGTTTCGATCATCTTGAAACTTAGCATACTTTTAACATGTCTTGACTGGCATTGTAACCCAAATTTATTTTTGTACGGTGACCTGTTTTTGAGAAAATCTGAGAAAATGTTGCATAAATCCAATTTTTTTTGATCATTTGACGATAGATGAGGAAATTATGTTCAGATTATTTCATGATTTTATTCGGCTGATCTGGGGCGACATTGCCTCTCTGAACCCGTTTACCGAATTCTGATACCATGATCGGTTCATGAGATATCCTGATTATTATATTCTTACACATAGGTTTCCATAGGGAATGTATTGGAAATTTATGTGATGATAAATGACCCAGTTTTAGAACTATCATCTCTAAACTTGGTACACTTCTAGTATGCACCAGAGTATATATACGCCCGAAAGAGAAATTAGATCTGATCTATGGTTTCCGAGAAATCAATTTTTCCTTGCCCAAAAAGACCCATAGGAAATGTTATGGAATGATATTCGGACAGCAACTGCTGCTAGTCGTCTTGCAACTTAATATGCATCTATCATCTCTTCACCCGCATCCTGACTGAAAGGTTTTTTTTGGTACGGTGACCTATTTTTGAGAAAATACTGCATAAATACTATTTTGTGGCATCATTATCATTCTTACTTCTATGCTACAAAGTGTTGTAATTTGAGACATCCCTAGCTACTAGATGCTCCTATCATTTACACCAATAATATTGGAAATGAACTTATTAACATTTCTATTATTAAAAATATGCACACTGACAAATATTTTCGTGATTTGCCGATAGATTACTAAATTATCATTCTATTGTTTCCTAATTTAATCTGACTGATCCGAGGCGGAAATGCCCGTCAGACATCATTTACAGAATGCCGATAGCATGAGTGGGTCAAGAGATATCAAGGATTTTGTAACATAGACAAATATTTCCATAGGAAATGTATTGGAAATTGATTTGATGATAAATGACCCAGTTTTGGAACTATCATCTCTGAACTTGATACATTCCTAACACCAGGATTGGATCTGGTGTATGGTTTTCTGAGAAGTCCCCTTAACCTTACCTGAAAAGGCCCATAGGAAAGGTATGGGAGTGATATTCGGACCCAAACTCCTATTAGAGTCTCTGGCAGATCATTGTGAAACTGAACAGCTTTCTAGCATCTGTTAGCCTATGATCTTCAGATTCTGCATGCAGACTTGAAGCTGCTTCAGCAACTTCAACTTCATCTAGTTATTATTCTTATTCTTCTCCAAAAGGTTTAGGAGCTATCTCTTCCTACATTTTTCATCTGGTCAACTCCAAACTTGGTCAACTTCAAGGTCCCATACCACAATCGATGGTTCTTACTTTTATTTTGGATCCACCAAAGAGTTTTCGAGCTAACTACCTTTGAGTGGGCAAAACGTCCCATAGGAAATGTATGGGGAATGGCAAAATTGATATTTGAAGTGATACTATAGCTGGAGTTTTCAATGGATCACTGCCATACTTTCTGAGGACGTTACCACTGGTTATTTGTTTTTGAAATTTTTTTTTCAAAATGGCCGCCAGAACTTTGACCCTAGAATGCATGAAAAAATTTCCCTTGGGAACTGTATGGGGATTTCAAATGAAGGTTTGGAGTGCTACTACACCTAGAGTTTTGACCGGATCACTCCCATACTTGGGTAGGATGTTGCCACTGATGATTCTTTTTCAAAATGGCCGCCATGAAAATATTTTGGTCCAAAATACCAGTTTTCGTCTTTTGCAGAAATGAACTCGGAAATCTTTTTGGGGACAAATGATGACCAGGCGCACCTGCCAGAAATGAACTCGTGGTCCTATGGGAGCAATATTGGACCAGCGTTATCTCCTATAGTTTTGCTCCGATTCTCTTCAAACTGTCCAGTTTTCATGTGTGACATAAGTCACCTGCCTTTCATCAAGCATCTTCAAAGATCATGTTCGAAGACACTACTTATGGCCATACATCGCACATTTACAGTTACTTCAGTAAATGTTCTCTAGTTGCAGTTGTTGCTGTTGCCCTTATTGGTGATGATGCCGTATAATGCTCAAGTTGCTACAGGGAAGACAACTAAGCTATGCAGACTGTATCCAGCTTCATGAAGTAAATAGCTCTCGGTTTGCATAAAGCAATTCCTTTTATCAGACCCATGTGTTTCTGATTAGTAATGATGATGATGATGATGATGATGATGATGATGATGATGATGATGATGATATTTCTGATTAATAATTATGATGATGATGATGATGATGATGATGGTGATGATGATATATCTGATTAGTAATGCTGCTGCTGCTGCTGCTGATGGTGATGATGATGATGATGATGATGATGATGATGATGATGATGCTGCTGATGATGATATTTCTGATTAGTAATGATGATGATGATGCTGATGATGATGATATTTCTGATTAGTAGTGATGATGATGATGATGATGATGATGATGGTAACAGTAGCTATCTTATTCTGTGATGATAGCAGATACAGGGGCATAACTCCTGTGGGATGGGTATATCCTCCACCTTCCCCAAACTTTTCTCCGGAAAGACGTGTGGACGGCCTTTTATTGGCTCCTCCCAGCCCCTCTGCCAAATCGCACCACTCCCAACCCACCCAAATTATTACCTTAAATCTACGCCACCGGCAGATACAGTGGTATTCTTATGTTTATGTTTTAGGCTCACCATTTGAGAATTAATTTATTGAATACTAAGTCAATTAGTTGCATTTGATTACATTATTTTGTGATGACAGACGATATCTCGCTTCACAATTTCTATAGCTCTTTGCAACTTATTTCTGAGAAATAATGAATAGAAATCTCAAACAGGCTGCGTATTACAGGTGAATATCTCCTGTTTGCTCAAGGCTCTACATAGAGAAGACTGATTTCTATTTCCCAAATGCCCTTTCTGAACACTATGATTGTTTTAAACAATACATGACTTAGGTAATTTTGTTTTCAAACTGAATATCACCAAGAGCATATGAATGGTTATGTAAGATCTCTCTGTAATTATGTTGCTTAAATGCTATCCTGATCATTCGAGACCCCAAAGTTGAATCAGGAAAATTACCTAGATAACGCAGCTTCCAGGGCAGATGCTGGTGGCGATACAGATGCTGGGGCGATGCAGATGCTGGTGGCGATACAGATGCTGGGGCGATACAGATGCTGGGGGCGATACAGATGCTGGTGGCGATACAGATGCTGGTGGCGATACGGATGCTGGGGGCGATACAGATTCTGGGGGAGATACAGATGCTGGGCCAACATATCCTCGTGACCTGTATTGTTCTCTGAGCTCTAATAGCGTCATGGTTTACAATGGCATACTGATTGTTAACTAAATTATCTTTGACTAGTTGTCTCATAACCCACCCTATAAGAATGATGAATGTTGTAACCTAACAGAACTAGCTATAATGAGATACAACTATCTCTTGTTTATAGTGGTATTTTAGATTCAGAGCGAAATTAAGCTCTGATTTATAACCGGACATGTTGCATGATAATATTCACTCACTGGTGTAAAATAAAGAAACAATGAGAAATATATTATGTGTAAAATGGAAAGATCATCTACAAGAGTCTACAAGCGCGGGTGAATATTTGTGACATGATCGATATATGTGAAAAGCAGCCGAATATTATGTGTACATTGGAAGGCCACTTTCCCGATCATCTGCAAGAATCTACAAGATTTGGTGAAAATTTGTAGCAGACTGACTAACTTAATGGGTCATAAATATGCTGGAGAAAGAGTAGAATTATTGTTCCATCATGTATAACCTTTTGATCACCGAACGGCACGATTATACTGGTGGTCTTGTGATGGCCAATTTTCAATTATCATTTCAACTATAATTGGGTGTCAGGATGGAATAACATAGATGTAAAACAATGTTGTATATACCAAATGGACGCAACTGTATTATACGTTTCTAGGGCTGATGGACGGTATGGAATGATATAATTTGATGATGGTATTGAATAAGGTGATACTGAACTCGTGAAATAATTTACTAATAAATCAAAGCATATTTCTAAAATCCTCACGTGTCAATTTGATATGAAAAGTTAGTCCTTTTTGTTATCTTGACACCTTAACCTTGACACTTATCAATATTCTGCATTTACTGAGACAAGCACAATAGCAAACAAAGAAACTGCTGTACATTTTGTAAATAATTTAAGACAGCAACACCTTCTATAAAAATTGTTTCAAAGTTGTACATCAAACTAAATCTTTGAGTATTTGACATATGCATGGTAAAGGTCAAGTGCTTCAATTTCTGTGTGTAATTTAGAAGACAAAGGGAGGAAAACGCAACTGACAACTACAATATCCTTGCAAAATTTTCGAGATTGTTTAAAAGTAGATTAGAGTATAATACAAACTTAATGAATATATATATATATATATATATATATATATATATATATATATATATATATATATATATATATATATATATATATATATATATATATATGCGTGCGTGCGTGCGTGCGTGCGTGCGTGCGTGCGTGCGTGCGTGCGTGCGTGCGGGCGGGCGGGCGGGCGGGCGTGCGGGCGTGTCATAATGGGATCAGACAGGTGCTAATTAAAATATTGATGGAGAGGCCTTTGTTCGTCAGGAGTGTCCGCTTGTTCTATAATTATGTGTGCTCCAGACCAAAGTCACATATTAGAATGTCAAACATTAAGTAATTAGGAGCCTGCGGGATATTAGGCACCCGATTATTTCACGATTATTAGCCTTAAGACAGCGCAAAAATCCCTCAGTTAATCCCACTTAGATGCATTATGTCGGCTTGTGTTGTTAGGGAAGATGTCTACATGCGAGGCAGTGCGTGGTTAAAACAGCTTGTCCTGGTCTTATAGATATAAACCTAGATGAGGTGGCCGTGCACCAGAGAGAGGGGAGAGATCATGTACAAGTAACAATTTGACCAAGTATATTAAAATATATGCTTATTGAATGTCGATTAGCAGGCCAGGAGAAGATAATATTTGACAATTTGCCACTGGAATGACTCGCTCGTTTATCCAGCTAGTCATTCTAATGGTATATTCTCAAAAATAGTATTATCTTGGCCTTTAAGAAGATCACTGCAGAGTATATTTTTGGCTGGCTTCATCACTAAACGGATTAAAAGCAGCCTCGTCTAGCATTAACACTCAACCTGCTGATCAGTTACTGTTGGAGCACACAAAGAGCATTATGAATCCTTTGATTACTTCACGAGTGTTAGCCTTAAGACAATGTTGTTAATCCTTAGATTACTTCACGAGTGTTAGCCTTAAGACACTGTTGTTAATCCTTAGATTGCTTCACGAGTGTTAGCTTTAAGACAATGTTGTTAATCCTTAGATTACTTCGCGAGTATTAGGCTTAAGTTAATGGTGTGAACCCTTAGATTAATTCGCGAGTGTTAGCCTTAAGATAATGGTGTGAATCCTTAGATTACTTCGCGAGTGTTAGCCTTAATATAATGCTGCGAATCCTTAGATTACTTCACAAGTGTTAGCCTTAAGACACCATTGTGAATCCCTAGATTACTTCGCGAGTGTTAGCCTTAAGATAATGGTGTGAATCCTTAAGATTACTTCACGAGTCTTAGCCTTAAGACAATGTTGTGAATCCTAAGATTACTTCACAAGTGTTAGCTTTAAGACAATGTTGTGAATCCTTAGATTACTTCACGAGTGTTAGCTTTAAGATAATGATGTGATTCCTTAAAGTACAGGCTCACGTTCTAACGTCTAACATTAACATTCAACATGTTCATCATCTACTGGTGGGTCACACATCGCACTTTTGAAAGGTTCACATTAAACATATCTATTTAGACACCATAGTTACATTTGCTTAATACAAGCCACCTGCCACATGTTATGTCTGAATGTGTTATGAAATAGTTTTTCTTAGAATTACTAGTCATTCATCTCACTGAATCACAACCATATAATCCGTAGAAGCTGCAGGGCATTATCTTGATGCCATTTGGCTTTAAAATATTCATATGTTTATTGAATGACAGTAGGTATTTCATCACATATCATTATCAACATGTCGTTATCAACATTCTTATGACTCTTCCCTGCCCACATGTCTCCAATTCTCAAATGAACCAAACAAGCATGGCTCAGCAACTAGACAATCTGATATATAGTACAGATACAAAACTGGTAAATAGTTATATATTGACATCAAATTTGAATGCTGCTAGTCTAGCATCCACTTGAATAAATGCCCATTAAGGGAATCTATTGTGAAAGCAATCATTGTATGTGCGTGACCATAGAATACGATTCAAGCTTTTATGTCATCTCCATTTCTGAACGTACGCTTCTAGTAAAAATCCAAAATATTGACAGTCATCATCTGACAAATTTGCCCCCTTGAATAATACACATATCAGTGTAACAAAAAAGCCACAATGATAAGGATATGCATGATGCTAAAACACCAGCTTTCCATTCTGAAATTAATGATGTAGAAAGATGTTTCTGTCTTAGTTAGCAAACGTGTTTACACAATAAAGATGGCCATTAATAAAATATGTTATTACTTAAAGGCTATTCAGAGCAGATACCACATAAACAGTATCTCCGAGTTGCATTGAGTGAAACTCAATTACATTTTCATGAAATGACAAAATTCAAAGAACGTAGAGCCCCTTCTCATCACAGAAATCGGCAGTATTATTTCTTGAGTGAAATTGAATATTCGAACTGTAAAAACAACACTATTCAGTCATTCAGAACGGATGACACACAATTACCGTAGATAGTCACACTATCAGCAGTGCTTCAGTGCGTTAACACAGAGCTGAGAAAATTGACATATGTTTTTGTGATAGTAAATGATAACACTGCTATCAACGAATACAACTCAAGACAGATGTCCATGTTATGATGAACTGTATTAGGTTTTGACAGGTTTTGTACATGAGGGTGGTGTGGGGTTGGTGGTGTGGGGGTGGGGTGGTGTTGTTGCATCTTTTTAAAGGCGTGTAGCACATTTATGTGAGAGATAATGCCAATACTAAATAAAGTTAAACTTACCTTAAAGGTGATTACAAGCGAGAATTAGAATTTAATAAAAATCGCCCAAGATAAAAGCTTTATCCTATTTTAAGAATTAATATAATTACACCAATTTTTTACAACTTCTACCAATGTTAACGTTTCGGCTAAATTCGTCGATTTTCAACCATCAAATGTTTCACGCTATGAAGACGCGCGAATTGTCATCCATCCGGGTAAGTAAGTTCAGATTACATCACGTGTGTTTTCCTATTCGAGGAAACTGGCGTCTAATAAGTTTATAAGCGGGGCATCAACTATGGTACCAATTCTAGTTTAACATTAATATGACCTTGTCTGAATGAGCTGTTGTTAGCTTATCAATCATCAGCAACAAAAGTATAATTCACGCGATGACGTCTTATGGGAACACTAATTCAGGCGATGACGTCATCCCGCAATTATCATATAAATTGAAAAAGATTATATTATATGGAGCACGACTAAAATACATTGTGATCACCAATGGCCAATTTATTGTCATTACATGTAGATCAACCCTATGTGTCGTTATTCAATTGATCAATTCAATATTAATATTTCACGGAATTTTATCAGAGGCAAGTAGATCTTGTAAATTCCAGCTTGGCAATGCTGTATGGAGACAGGGATAGCATGGTATGTGTGGACTGTGAAGTCTATTTACCATAGTTGAGACAGTGATAATGTGCTACATATCTACTGTGAAGTCTACTTACCATAGTGAAGACTGCAATAATGTGCTACATGTCTACTGTGAAGTCTACTTACAAGAGCGGGGACTGTAATAATGTGCTACATATCTCCTGTGAAGTCTACTTACCATAGTGGAGACTGTAATAATGCGCTCAATATCTACTGTGAAGTCTACTTACCATAGTGGAGACAGTGATAATGTGCTATATATCTACTGTGAAGTATACTTACCATAGCGGAGACTGTAATAATGTGCTACACATCTACTGTGAAGTCTACTTACCATAGTGGAGAAAGTGATAATGTGCTACATATCTACCGTGAAGTCTGTTTGCTATAGTGGAGACATATATGGGCATGCATGGGGTCTCTGCGTCAGAATTGTCATTCGATAATGACAATGTATTGAAATTGGCCTTGTGTCTATTGGTGCTTTTGCTTTAGAAATTTTATGTCCAATTTCGGTTGCTCCTCAAGCCAACACCAGCAGTTGGCGACACAATTATTTGCGAAAAGAACACATATTAGCATCTTATTCATACACACGTCCTCTTAAACTAGTTATGCCATGTCGAAAATATGTGCCAGTCCAGTTGACCAAACCTGTACTATCCCATTGCTCCTAATGTGTTAATTGCTCCGTTGTGCTACTTAAATTCCAAGTGCTGCTTAGAAGACTTTGAAGCGGATGCCGCCCCCAGTTAGGAATTCCTGGGTTGTCACTTTGCATGCGAGATTACAGTTTACAGATAAGGTGTGGCAAGAGATGCCAATCTCGTGATGTAACAATACGTTTGCATAGGTGCCGGAGAGACAGGCGGTTGTTTGGCTTTCACAGAGTAGCAATGTACATGATTAATGATTCGATATAACCAAATTTCTCATCCAACATGCGCTATCAATTTATACTATCTTTGCTTCAGTATAACTCCGTCACAAGGTAACTCAGGACTAGGTAATGAACGTTTGTGAACATTGAACATTGGTTTATTGCTTATAAGCCACACTAATGAGATGATCCGATCACGGCATGGTTCTGCATTGGGCACCACGTGACACTTGTGGACAGGACGAAAATAAACTCTCAGCAATGGTATCATGTTCGAAACGTCCCTCCCTTCAATGAGTCCCAAACTGGCGTAGCTCGTCATGAAGTGAATGTGTCAGATGGTGTGTAGATAATTAATTATTTATATATATATGGCATGCTACGAAGGGGTTTTCTGATGTTTTACTGATAGAATATGGGCCGAATTCGGGTGTGACAGCACTGATATGCTTAGTTAACATAACACATAGAAAAGCGTCACAAATTCAACTAACCTCAAACTGACTAATACGCCTATCACAAATAAAATCTGTTACCTAATGTTACGTCAGATAAAATTTAGGAAGCTGGCTCCCAAATTCTAATATGTAATTTAAGGGTGCATATTCACAAGTGAAAATAAAATTGTTAGAATTGTATGCTTTTAGGGGTTTAAATTGTGTGTCTAGATGCAATGAAACGAAATAAATCTTAACATATGATGATTCCTTTCAGTAGAAATTAATATAATTGTGGTCACGTTGTGAAATTGAATTAGAGACACGCGTCCCTAATTTATATTCATAACTAGAAACAATAATATTAATTTATATGGAGTGAGATCATCGTATGCTAAGATTTGTTTCGTTTTATTACATCTGGTCATATGATTTAACTCTCTAAATGTATGCAATTTTAACAATTTTATTTTCAAGTATTCTGCTGTGAATATGTACCTTTAATGTTTACGTACTAGTTTTGCTACGTCTGCAGAGAGTTAAGTAAATAATGCTGAATTCATTAGTTCTAAATATTCAAGGGAGTGCGTTCTGGCACTGTTCCGAATTACAAGGTGGTATATTGCTATTAGCTCTTGACATTAGGGTTCAATATCCAATTGCCCTTAGGTTCTCTGGCTTCCGAATAGAGCGTCGGCTAATGTGCAGATTTACAGATAGATCTGATATCAGATCTGACAGTGACACGTGCCACTCAAGAATGGAGTGACATTCTACCGAGATGCTGATGCTTCATCGTTCAACATTAATTAATTTGAGTGTCTATCAGCATTAGATTTTACAGAACTCAAGTAGGATTAGCCCATTCTTTATTTGTAGTTGTGGTAATCATTATTTCTACATTCTACCAGTAGCAATAGAATCATCGTCGTCGTCGTCGCCGCCGCCGCCGCCGCCGCCGCCGCTGCCGTCGACGTCGTCGTCGTAGCCATCATCATCATCATCATCATCATCATCATCATCATCATCACTCAATATACGCCAGATGAAAGTCGTAATTTTCTCTTATCAATCTTATTTCTTACAGCACTATTTTCCAGCTGTACACCAGATTAGCTTTTACCAGCGATCGATAAACAATAACAGTGTCTGATGAAGCAGTAACTGTCATTAATTCTGCAACAAATCCAAATGAAATCTAACATTTATTAAGATGTCCCGGGAATGTTGATTTTCAGTAGAAACATTACAATCAGATCGAGTACTCAAGATAAAAATACAACACCAGAATCTGGACACTGTGGCACATGTCTTTCTTATTTGATAGGGGCTATTACGATATGAGAGTGATGCTAAAAGAATAGCATTGTCAAGTCAGGGATCATTCCACGAGATTTTAACTCTGTCGTGTCTCATTGCACTAATGGCGTTGTCCATACAAATGACTCTAACCTCCCTTTTTGTTTCCAGTACTAATTCTGCTGCTACAGTAGGTGGCGTTGTCCTTATTGAGGGTGATGGTTGGTAATACTGAAACTACCCAAGTGAAGCGAGAATTAACCCATGCAGATTGTGGAGTATAGTCCTACATTTAGCAATATGTTATTAGATGCTGGTGCTGGTGCTGGTGCTGGTGCTGGTGCTGTTGCTACTGCTGCTGTTTCTGTTTCTGTTGTTGATGATGATGATGATGATGATGATGGTGCATGATGATGATGATGTGATGATGATGATGATGATGATGACGATGATACGAATGACTGGAACGGCCCTTTCTATCTCCAGTACTAATTCCGCTGCTGCAGCGGTTCGTGTTGTGGAGTATTTGGCTCACAACAGTTCATTTTAGATGCTGTTGCTGCTGCCACAGGCCCATCAGCCGACGCCGACACAGACGACACCGCCACTGCCGCCGTTGGTGATGATGATGATGATGATGATGATGGGGAAGTGGTTGTTGTGTTGATGATGGTGTTGGTGGTGTTGGTGATGTTGGTTGTGTTGGGTTTGGTGGTGGCGGTGGTGGCGGCGGCGTCCGCGGCAGCGTTGACGGCGGGAGCGGCAGTTGTCGTGGTGGAGGTCGTGGTGGTGGTGGACGTGGTGACGGTGGTGGCGGTAGTGGCGTTGATGTTGGTGTTGTTGTCGGTTGTGGTGGTGGTGGTAGTGTTAGTCGTGGTGGTGATAGTTGTGGTGGTGGTGGTGGTGGTAGCGGTGGTGGTGGTTGTGGTAGTGGTCGCGGTAGTGGTGGTGGTGGTGGTGGTGGTGGTGGTGGTGGTGGTGGTGGTGGTGGTGGTGGTGGTGGTGGTGGTGGTGGTGGTGCTGAATGGTGGGTGACGGTGGTGGTGGTTATGCTTGTGGTGGTGGTGGTGATGGTGGTGGTGGTGGTGGTGGTGGTGGTGGTGGTGGGTGGCGGTGGTGGTGGTGGTGGTGGTGGTGGTGGTGGTGGTGGTGGTGGTGGTGGTGGTTGTGCTTGCGGTGATGGTGGTCATGATGCTGGTATTTTTCCTGGTGGTGGTTGTGCTGCGGTTATAACAGATTCAAGCTTGTCTATTCCTATGAGCATTGCCCGTTGGAATAGGATTGCCCACATACAACACCACACCCACCCACCCACCCACCCACCCCCACCGAGATTTTGCACATGGGCATAGTTCCTGCGCCTCAAAATATGCAACTACACCAGTGATCATTGGAAATCCGAAACAGAATTCACGTTACAGAGATGGAAAATGTCCCACCACGCTTACGGATACATACAATTAGACACAAATCCTCGCTTCCTGCAGTACCCACATCTCGCAGCAACAGAGATAACAACACTAAGTTTATATTATATTTTATAAAATTTACAGATTTTGCCATTTGTGACTTATATTTAGCAAGTTGACAAATAAGGTACATAATTAATGAAATGTGCAAAATTAGTGATATATAGGTTACCTCGTCAAACATATATAAGACCTAAAAGCGTATAATAGTTATTAGATGTTATGAAGCAAATTCTCAATTTCTTTCTGGTTTTTCATAAGACAGATATAAATTAAAGTACAAGGTTAAAATATTTTGAGTTTGAATAAGTTGTATTCAGAAATAAGACTGACTGGACTTAAATCACAATAACTTTATTAGAATATAGTGGAGTGGCTTAAGTCCAAATTTAAGTGATATCGTGATCTGCTGGAACAAAGCACCAAATTTGGCACATATGTAGTTTATGTTAATACGGAACCTTTTAGAGGGGGCTGACAAATTTTAAAGGTCAAGGGCACGCTACGGTCAAGGTCAAAGGTCAAATTATAGGTTTTTCATATTTTCCCAGGGAATGACTGTGATATTATGTAACAAAGCACCAACCATGGCACAGAAGTACTTTAGGATAATAAGAAACACTCTTAGAGAGGGGTGCCAATTTTTAAAGGTCAAAGCCATGCTGCGGGTCAAGGTCAAACATAAAATTATGTGGAATTTTTAAATCTTTTACCAGGGAATGGCTGTGAGATGACGTAATAAAGCATCATTTTGGCATAGTATAGTATTTTAGTATAATATGAAAAGAATTAGAGGTAGTTGCCAAATATTGAAAGCCAAGGTTACAATACGGTCAAGGTCAAAGGTAAACTGTGTGGAGGTTACAGATTTTTCATGGAAATGTCGCAATATGCTGTAACATACCATTAAAACTCGGTACAGATGTAGATTGGGACAATATAAAATTTAAATATGTGTTTATTGATATGCATAGCTATCTATAGTTCGAAAAGAACAAGTGTCTGAAAATAAATCACAGTGTAGCGCACAGCATAACACAATTAAATTCATAACGGCTGTTAAATTCTAATAGAGTGAAAACTTTTAAACAAGCAATTAAAATAAATAGCAAAACATTAATGCAGTCATTCCACACAAGAACGATCTACAGAAACTTCTAAGATTGCCATGGAATCAGATTAAAACACAAAATTGACGTAATTTAATTGAAACATTAATTGCAAGATGTATAAGCATACAATAGTATCGCTATTCTCTCATTGTCGTCGGCTATCATGTCTTATACAGTTGTATAAATTGATGGGAATTTTTGCCTGTTAGTTGTTGGTGACTAAATTCTGCGCTAGCAATACAATAGACTGTTTGAACCTTATATACAAAATGTATTAGACCTTCCCGACAGAATGGACTGGACAAATTGCATAATATGTGGAACGGACGATATTAAAATGTCCCGTATTCAGACAAGACGGTAAAGGTCTACAAACATTTGAGGACTTTATGAAAAACGTAGAAGGTTTCAGAAAGTTACATTTAATGCCTGTTTATGTATGTTTTCCTGAAAACGTTGATACAAATGACCTCCATGCTAACAAGGCAAAGTGGCACCTTAATTGTCAGCTTACATTTGCTAGTTCAAAACTGCAGCGAGCTCAAGAAAAACATGACAAAAAGAGAAATATTGAACAGTGTGGGGATGATATCGTACAAAGAAAATCAAAACGCACCACCCACTCTGATGAGTCTAAACACTCAGATAGGTGTATCTTCTGTAAGCAAACAGAATGGGTACTTCATATGTGTAGTACATTAGAACTGGACACCTCGCTTAGAGAACAGGCAACGGAAATGCAAGACACAGATCTGTTAGCCACACTTGCAGGTGGTGATTTGGTTGCCATTGATGCAAAATATCACAAGCATTGTATGAATATGTTTAGAAATCGCTACAGAAGTATACAAAGAGTCCAATCAGTCCCATTAACGCTTACTGAGCAGAACATGACCGAGTCGAGGGTATTTTCTGAACTTGTATCATTCATTGAAACCAGTTTGGAAGACGGTGTTTTCATATTCAGATTAGCGGACTTGCATAAAATGTATGAAAATCGGCTTACATCATTAGGGCTTCAAAAATCAATAATCAAGACCCGGTTAAAGAACAGGCTTATGTTGCACTATCCCAATGACTGCCAGCAACAAACAGATGGCAAGAACACACTTCTAGTCTTTAACGAAGGTCTCCAAGTGCTGCTGAAAGAAACACTTGAAATGCGTAATTTCGATAAAGATGCCCTGTCATTGGCACATGTAGCTAAAATCATACGGAAGGAAATGTTTGAGACAGAATTTCCCAAATTCTCAGGTAGTTTTACTACAGATTGTCAAGACAGTTCAGTGCCGAATTCCCTCAAAGTCCTGGTTTCGATGTTGCTGTATGGGTCGAATATCACAGAGCAGAATGCTGGCAACTCGCATGCATGCCTGACTATACGCCAACTAATCAGGCTCAACTCTAAGCAAAAGGCTAAGGGAGCAGAAAGGCCACGTCATCGCAAGGATAAAGAGCCCCCATTGCCATTATATATAAGTAGTATAGCCGGTAGTAGAAAAATGCCACCTCCGTGATCACCTCCCTCAACTGGATTTCCATTTGGACAACTGGATTTCCACTTAGACAAATGGCCATGGCCAAGAATATAAAACTCCCGTGTGGACCCCACTGTCCGGGAGAACCACAAATACATACACCCAGGCCCTACACCCATCAGCCCAAGGTTTAAGATCTTGATATAGACTTTATCAAACATGCATTATAATACATGCAAATGACTTATGCGAGGTAAGCCTTTTCGATGCTTATGGAACTGTGTTGGAGAATATTGTGCGACACACAATGCTCAGATTCAGAAGGCTGCTGTTGAGCCGAAGCCGTGCAGAGGATGCGGGGCAGGTATTTATACAGACTGTGGACTATGTAAAGCATGAAACATAAACATTCGTAAACATCCCAACAGAATGAACTACAAAAAGGTCTGTGCCAGGAGAAAGTTCAGTTTAGTTATGGAAGAACTTAAATGCGTCATGCCACGCATTTAGAGACAGACCTCCACAGGGATATACACCACCCACAGGTACTGATCGCCAGACATACTAGGGTCTGAACGCCCATTTAGAGACAGGTATCCACAGGGATATACACCACGCACAGATACTGATCGCCACACATAATAGGGTCTGAACACCCATTTAGAGACAGGCCTCCACAGGGATATACACCACCCACAGGTACTCATCACCACACATAATAGGGTCTGAACGCCCATTTAGAGACAGACATCCACAGGGATATACACCACCCACAGGTACTGATCGCACTCAGAAAGGTTTAAGATCTAATATATAGACCTTGCATCAGGGTTACTGTAAGTCAGAAAGGTTTAAGATCTAAATATAGACCTTGCATCATGGTTACTGTAACACACCTTCGAGTGATTTCAAAGCAATTCAGTCTTAGAGGCTATTCTAAGGCCCGCAAAGCCGACCTGCTCCAGATGATTGCACACGCCAATGCCGAGGAGTGGCGAAAGTGACTCCCCACCCTTGCCGAGGAGTGGCTAAAGCGACTCTCCCGAGCAAAGCACACAGGGAGGTTTCTGGCGCTCACCTCTGAGGATCCATGGAACCCTCACTAGAAAGCACAGCTGCTCTGTGACAGTCGTCAGTTGTATGAGGAGACGAATGTCAGCTTACGGGCCAAAGCTGTAGGAACTCGGATGGCAAGCCATCCACAAGAACGCCTACCTCTTCTAGACCGAATCAGAAGACGTTTAATGAGGGGACCGAGATCTGAAACCATAGCCCGGAGTATGAGGCGAGAAGGTCAGCAGATTCTCAATGAGCGTCTCGGTGAGAGGGAGACAGAGGAGAGAGGACGGCGAACAGTATGCTGGACATTCTTCAGAGGGCTAGAAGGAGACATTACAGGTCGGATCATGGAGAAGCTGCAGACTGTTCAGAACGCCTTCTACCTTCGGTATACCCACACCTATCGAATCCGCGACATCGAGGATGGTAGGGTAATGCTCTTCCACAAGAATACTCCAGGTTTGTCCCTGGATGAATACACTAGGAGAGATCCAGACGTAGGTGGAGGGCAGAGAGCAAGCCTTCCTCGAAAGAGACAATATTGATCAGCCCAATACCGCGTGTGCCTTCGTCAGATCAATCAACGTTGAGGTAAAGGTTGTCATCGACCGCCAGCCTCTGCTAGGGATAGGCCCCCTCTCGGTCTGGCTCCGATGGAGGAAGGGAATGGTGGCACTCGATACCTACAACGATAACATGTGCCTCTGGAGATGTCTAGCAGTCCAGCAGGGTGCAAGAGCGGATAGAAGTACAGCTCCTGCGCGAGAGCTTGCTAAACAGTTATATGGCCTGAACAGGCCTGTGGCTGACGTACCAAAGACGTCCCTAGACCAGCTGAACAAGGTAGAGTTATTTGCGAAGACAGGGATTCGTGTTTATGAGCCCACTGAAGAGGGTAGCTGACATCTGACCAGGAAACCTGCACACTATCCGGCCATCATGACAATAGGAGTGTACGACCACCACGCCTTCTTCATTAAGGACATCTCCAAGCTGGCCCAGACTTTCAGCTATGGGCACTGTCAACAGCAGTCACCCAAGCATGTAGTCTCCATCGCCATGCTGACCGCTGTACAGGGGAAAAAACTACCATCAATTGCCCTGGGGAGAAGGTAGTAGCACGGCAGTCCCCATACGAGAAGGCCTTCTATCCATACCAACCGGCCAGTTCCGTGGCTACTCATTGGATTGAATATGAGTCAAGAAACCGTGGAATTCATATACACCACGCAAAGTGTGGTCACGGTGGTGAGCTTTGTATCGAGAGGGCTCCCGTAGATGGCTATGATCCGACAACCGACACAGTATACCAGTTTCATGACTGTCACTGGCATGGATGTTCACAACACCAGCAAGGTGAGGATGCTGATCAAAGATACTGCAAGATGGTCGCGAGAGACAAGAAACTGAGTGCATCTGGACGAATGCTTGTGGTACAGTGGGAGTGCTGTATAAAACGCTGTCCAAACGTCTACACCCCTGTGCGGACAGTACCATACCCACACATTATTGTCTATGACTTTGAAGCCCTTCTAGATGGGATCATGACCCACCCTACAGAGAATCGCACGATCGAGAGTGCCCACATACCAATCTCGTTGTCAGGCGGCTGCTCCTTAGAAGTTAGCATGAGCTCACCAACTCACATCTGTAATACTAACACCAAAGTGCTGATCTCAGAGTTCATGCCGGAGATCCAACTATGAGCTTCCACGATCCGTGCAAGGGTTCTGTCACAGTATCTACCCGCAGACTTGGACAAGTTACCAAAACGACAGCAGCGACTTATCAATGAGTGGTGTGACCAGGTGCCTGTGCTCGGGTTCAACTCTGAGCGGTACGACCTGAACCTCATCAAGAAGAACTTACTACTTCATCCAAAGGAACGGTGAAAGTCGCCAAGAAGGCTAGCCAGACAATGTTCCTCATTATGCCTGAACTGAGGTTTCTCAATATAATCAACTACCTCGGCACAGGCGTTTCTTATGAGAAATGGGTCAAAGCCTACGGTTGCACACAAGAAAAGAGCTGGTTACCTTATGAATGGTTCGACTCACCTGAGAAGATTAACTATCCTGGACTACCTGATTATCCTGCGTGCTGGTCCAAGCTCAAATGTGGTTGCCTTCTTGAGTTGTCAGAGTGGAAAGCTTGTAAGCAGACCTTCAGAGATCTGGGGATGAAGACGTTTGCTGACTGGATGCGATATTACAACAACTTGGATGATAGCCCATTCAATGAAGCCTTAGAGAAGATGCGAGAATTCTACACAGAACGAGGTATTGACATTCTGTAGGATGCGGTGTCACTTCCTGGTGTGTTGCTTCAGTACTTACTTCGTGGTACTGCTGAACATGAACCGGAAATTAGCCTTTACTTTCCAGGCAAGGAAGATTACGAGATGTTAAAGGGTGCTGTTGTTGGTGGTCCGAGTATTGTGTTCACGAGATATCACGAGGCTGGAGTTACCCGAATTCGCCAAGGTAAGCGAGTATGTTAACGTCTCTTTGGTTATGATGCAAATGCTCTGTATTTGTCAACCGTGGCCCAAGAAATGCCTTGTGGTAAAGAAACTGTACGACGGTGGGGTGGGCGTGTAAGCAGTGATATTGAAAGATTTAAGCAGGATCTGCTAGCGGATTGTTGGTTCAGGTTTGCAGAGGTCGACATTGAGGTACCTAAAGTGTTATGGCCAAAGTTCGAGGAGATGTGTCCCATCTTCTATAATCGTGAGATCCCAGAAGAGGCTATACATTCGGAGATGTTTGCATACCTTGATAAAACAGGTCGGAAAAAGTCTACAACTAGCAAGCTCGTTGGTGCACTCTCTGGTAAGAAGAGGGTATTGTATGCCCCAACTCTTAAGTGGTACCTTGCTCACGGGTTAGAGATTACTGCTATCTATCGGACTATAGACTACACCTCACAGGAACCTTTTGAATGGTTTGTAGACTTTGTTACTGAGGCATGTCGTACCGGGGATGTTGACAAAAGTAAAGCCTTGCTGGCTGATCTCTTTAAATTCCTCGGCAACAGTGCATATGGGAAGCTGATCGAGGCATTAGAACATCATACCAACACGAGCTTCACTAAGGATGAACGAGCAGTAGACAGAGCCTTGCGTAGCACATGGTTCGAGGATCTAGAGGAGATCAGGGATTGCTACGAATTGCAGAGCCGTAAGGCTAAAATCACAATTTGTCGCCCCTTCCAGGTGGGTATAGCAGTATACGAGCTGGCGACACTAAGAATGCTGGAGTTCTACTATGACTTCCTCGACTGCTACATAGCTCATGACAGCTTCAAGTACCTGCAGATGGACACAGATTATGCCCATATCGCCATAGCAGGCTGCAACCTCGATGGGGTTATACGCCCAGAGATGTGAACGGAGTATGAGGTCTGCAAACAGGACTGGTTGACATGGGACAAATGGTCTAACTGCACTCCGGGATTGTTCAAGCTCGAGTTCGAATGCACTCGTGGTATTGCTCTCTGCTCCAAGTGCTACTACGTGGAGAATACAGACCGCTGGTACAGCAAAAAATTGCAAGTGAAATGCTCGACCAAGGGAATGTCTAAATGGCAGAATGATATAGCCTGGCAGAGGTTCTACAGGGCCCTCCATGGTGGGGTGGACAGAGCCACCAATCGAGGCCTATGCATGTTCCACCAGGGTATGGTGACGTATGCGCAGGAAAAATTTGGACTCTCCGCTTACTATGATAAGCACCATGTGCTACCAGATGCGGTCCATACCGAGCCCGTCGAGTATCATTTAGCACCCTAGGGGATGGTAGCTGTGTGTCTTCAGGGACTAGCTGAAGCTCTTCTACTGCAAATGGTCGCCTTGGCACTCCGTGCTGGCGTGCCAGGTAGTACAGTGTAGGCCGCCCCTCCGCCTCCACATACCTGTCATGCCTGTGAACATCTATCGACCAGTTAGGATCTGTTGCACACCGTCGACCACCTTCCAGCTCACCAAGCTCATACAGGTACCGGAGCAGAGCATCAGGGGGTAGGCAATCCTCCCCCTTGTTCGCTCCTCTAGAGCTGTGACCAGCAGAGTGTCTGATAGCCTCTACTGGCTTCTTCCCGATTAGCCTAGTAACCTCGGCATTGGATCTCTCCACCACAGCAGGCAGCCCTCTCACCCATACTCTAGAACGTTCACTCGGCGCGGCCATTTCCTGGGCGTATTGGTGTGGGAACAGTCTCTCTGCCAGTGTCTGATTCCACTGCTCAACGATAGCCTGGGAACGGTGATTCCCTACCTCGCCTTGCCTAACTGCCACACCGTGTTTCCGCATGAGGGCTGCAGTCTCCCCTCTGAACTCCTTACCCTCATCCACCTGCAACAATTCCGGCCACTTGGGGGATTTTCCGAAGCCTCGTGGACACCCTGGAATGCCTGGGCCAGCTGAGTTGTCTGTGAGCGGTACTGCCGTCTTGTACCTGCTGGCGACATTGACGATGGTGAGGGAATAATTGTAGGTCTTATGACCAACCGAGTCGTGTGGAAGGAATAGAACATCTGCCTGATGAACTCTGTTTGGGACAGTTTCCTCGAAATGGGCATGCCTGATGTGCCGTGGACGAGGTCTGTATATCTGCCACATCGCCTGGTGGCTGAGCGACTGGCTAACTGTCTCCAATGTGAAGTTGTGGCCCTTGCGACGTGCAGCCTCAAGTAGTTGAGGGGGCTCATGGTAATATCACCGAGGCTGATAGTAGAGTTCCTCAAGAAAGACGTTTGAAAGAACCTCACTTCCCCTTGTCATCTGCACCATGGCCGCATTCGCCGCCATGTTACTGGCGACATTGACTGCCAGAGGTTTTGCTTAACAACGCGGTTAAACGTCTGTGTCCCTTATCGAGAGAGCTAATAAGATCGTCCCAGTCTGCGTCTGCCAGGTGGGTGGGTTGGTACTCAGGAATATTCATCTCTCTATTGAGACATCTTAAACATGTCCGGGCTCACGCTATGTGAGAAGTACTATGATGTCTTCCGGAGGCAGTTGAAGGACTACAAGAAGAAGACACCAGATACCGGACTCAGAGCTGAAGAAGGCTCTGCGATACTACAAGCTGGAAAAAGGATGTGCTGCCGAACCCTCCATCCCTTGGATGTGCATGTTGGCAGCGCGTATAGGGGCTGTAGGGAATGCCAAGCTAGTTCAGTGTCTCACCACGGTCCCCACTGTTACTGTAGAGAGTCAGGATAGTCTTATAGCTGATGTGCTAGTAGGCGGAGTAGGCTTATCCCGAGCGCCACAATAGCTAGGCCTGACACCACACGTAGAGCTACCATGGGAAGCAGTGTCATGTTGACTGGCTGCAGTGTCGGGGTACCTGGAGCTGCCGTATCGACTGGCTGCAGTGTCAGGGTCGGAACGTCTGTATAGCTCATACTACACGTGGGTGCGTTGATGGCAGTGTTGAAGCCGAAGTGGACACCAGGGGAACGCCCCTCGAATATCATGTTGTTATAGCCCATGACTTGGAGGTCCTCGATGCTCACGATCATATTGCTCGGAATTAACCGCAGGTTTGGCGAAATAGCAAAGTCAAGTTTGCGACGGGCCTTCTGCAACCCCTGCTGGAACTTAGCAATAAGACTACTGGTGTCTGCCACGATGATCATATCCTAAACGAGACTGATGAACATGGCCCGGACCTCTGCTCCGCTGACACATCTATGGAATGCCACAGCTGGGTCTGTGCCATAAGGAGGCAGTAGCACAGTGCTTCCAGGGACTGGTTGATCCGGACGAGCCCTGCTGGTGTGAGGCCTGAGGTGGTGTGTGGGACAAAGTACTTCCACACATCTGGATAGTCCTGCCACAAGCCAGTGATGTGCATATTTTGCACCAGCGATCCAGGGTCGGAGTCTGGATCAAACGAGAATGTCGCTGTCTTCCGATGCTCTACTCGTCAGCGGGTTTGATAGGGGAATCCTGAGTAGTCATGTCTTGGGTCACCATACATAACCCCTAGACCACTGTTGTCACCACCATGCCACCGATAGTCTGGGTGAGCGCTGAACTCTCTCTCTGTAGTCTGCTGGCTGCTGAGACGTTATGACTGTTGAGCCGTGGGTCGAAGGCGTTTGTATCAGGGAGGCTTGCACCCAGCTCATGGAGGATTCGTCGCACCGTGAAGTACACATGGAATCTGAGACAGCTGGCGATGCGCACAGCTTCAGGAGTACCAGAATAGGAGTGAATCAGGGTGGAACTTACTCCACATCCTGCCATGGCACACCACACGGCAAAGTTCAGTTGCTGATTCCAGTATGAGAGGCTTGGAGCAGCCATCCAAGTATGAGCTTGCTTCGCATCCTTGATGGTGATGGGGAGGTTGATCAGCAGTCGTGGGTTGACGGAGAAGCTGGTGCGGGACCATCCATCCACTGTGATGGAGAACGGTGTTAGCTCTGGTATATCATCCAGTAGACCTCTCAAGCCAGTCAAGGGTGTACCCAAGAGGGGCGGTTGGCTCCGGATGACTGTCGTGAGGTTCAGTGGGAAGACCATCTATACTGGTGTTCTTAAAGCTACCGTACAGTCAGCACACTATTTGTAGTCGTCTCGACTCCAGAGAACAACGAGGCGACCTCGCCGTAACATCTCGTTTTTTAACTCCTCCATATCAACCCACCCGCTGGAGCCTTTGAGGTATTGCTGTCGCACTTTAGGTTTCTCCATGCGGTACAGGGCTTGGACCTTCAATATATGGCGGTACTCTTCATCAGTGACCTGGCCATCCTTGAGAACTTTGCTGACAGACTCGTCGATAGTCCGTAGCATACTCTGTGCCAGTGCCATGTACTTAGCATGCTTCTCCAGCCTCCTTGTGATCTGCCGCTGCCCCACTCCCAAGCCCGTGGCCAAGACAGTGGTGGCTAGTGTCACGACACCCAGCGGGATGGCGACGATGCCCCCCTAGCAAGAGTGGCCACAGCTGTCACCCCAGCACTGGCTCCAATCACACCCACAGCATTGATTTTGCCATAGTATACCTGGAGATTAAACCTGCATCACCTGCAGAATCTGCTCATGAGTCATAGAAGGGTTCATTTTGGAGAGACTGGCGAACCATGCCAGCTTGCTGGTTTCGAGACAGACGTCTCTTAGACAGAGGTCATCCAGCACTATGTCGGGTGCCAGTAGCTTTCTGAGACGTGACATCTGGAACTTCACCTTATCACCAAGATAGTAGGACTGCCGCTGGATGGTTTTCTTGGGCTTGCACTTCTGCGCCATCTCCTCTTTCCACTGTATGACATCTGGCTCATCCTCGTTTGAGAAGCCACCTGGCTCATCCTCGTCTGTGAAGACATCTAGCTCATCATCGTCTGACAAGACTTCTGCGTCCCGCTTACTCTCCTCCAGGGGGGCCTGCAAGTATCGGAAATTTTCACTGTTCCTTAGCCTCCTTGAAAGGCGTGTGTTCTGTTGATACCAGATGGTTATATGTCTTGTTTAAACCCCTGCTATCGCATGCTATGGAACCCATATTTGCTCACTCGACTGGTCTTGCTGACCTTGCAGATGTGTACTCAGTTGATGCTGCCAAGGTAGAAGAGAACGATGGCAAGTCATTCACCCTACAGTATGAAGCAAGCTCAAAGGCGTTCTCCCTCCACCCCATTGGTGGTGATGGGGTGGAGCTACCCACAGTCCTCAAGGATGTTATGAAGGAGTGCCTGAGTCGCAACATAGATGGCCACAAGACCGTGTTTCGGTACGATTCCCGAAGAGGAGGTACATCCTCGAGCCATTGATTGAGCTCTTGGATACAGAGGTGGCAGACATCAACACCCTAAATAATGACCTCAGCTTTCATCTGGTCAAACCCTATTCGAGGGGTGCCCCACGAGTGGTCCATGATGGCCTGCTATTGACCCTGGCAAAAAACCTGCAGTTCATATTTGAGAAGAATGAAGTGTGGTACCGCGCTGGACCTGGGCATAACTGGCAAACATGGTTGCCCCTATATAGGCCTCTCGCAGTCATTGACATAGAGGTTACTCCCCTCTCCACTGTTGTGAAAAAGGATGGGACAGTTCGAAAGCTCTACAATCTGGGATCATCCTTCCTCACCTACATAGGTGAAGGTGTCTCCCTGACGAGGGTGGGTCACCGGATCGGGGTTACAGGTAGAAAGCTCCTGCTGCGTCATCCATTCGATGGACCAGAAGAAGCTGTTAACCTCCAAGAGGGCATCCTACAGGTAGATGATGTATCACATGTCTCCAAAGTCACGGGTGCTGTTAAACTGCTTCAGCGAGTCGGACTCACTAGCCCGCAAATGACTCATATAGTCCTAGAGCTACGTTTCTTAGCTGGCGGCTGAGTGAAACAGCTAGCCCCTGCCCCTGATGGGATGACGATCACTATCGATCCGGATGGAACAGGGCTCGATCTGGCACAGATATTTCTCAAGGGGTTCACTCTGTTCAGTTTAACTCTTCATATATAGCCATGATTCTCATCATACTGCTCGTGCTGGCGTCTACAGCAGTGGCACAGGGCGCTGAAACTGCCATGATATTGGATGCCAAGTGGGCCCACTTCGGGATGACCCCCAGTGCAATCCTTGCGTCGACCCCATGTGGAGAAACATTTACGACCGCTTTCACCAACGTAAAGAGATCGAGGATCGAGTCTTTCTGCCACTTCTATGGGGTGGAGAGGGTAGGCCGTGGCTGTCTGCTGGAGACTCCTGTTCAGCACCAGATTCTCTGCGTAACATGTGAACATGCCAGAGTCTGCCGTGGGTCACATGCTAATCACTTTAGCCTCCTCCCATGTGAGCGTTGTCAGGGTAGATGGAAGCCCCTATGGGGACCCATCATGCCGATGCGACTCTGGCAGAGACTACGTGTTTGTCTGAGCCTACACAGAATAGAAAGAGGCCGGCCCTGTGGTTGATGGCGATCAGTGGTGTATATCACTGTGGAGGCTTGTCTCTAAATGGGCGTTCATCCCCTGGTAATAGTAGTGTCGGGATGATCCTACCTCCCTGGCAGCCGTTCGGCGATCCCCATAACCTATGACTCAGGAATTGAGAGGGCGGTGGGAGCCGCGGATCACAGAATGGTTGCCTGTGGAGGGAGGTCGGCCATGGTGATAATATCCTCAACGAGACTGATGAACACCCCTGCTGGAACTTAGCAATAAGCCTCCTGGGGTCTGCCACGATGATCGGGCTGATGGTTGTAGGGCCTGTGTGTATGTATTTGTGGTTTTCCCGGACAGTGGGGTCCACACGGGAGTTTTATATTCTTGGCCATGGAAATCCAGTTATGGGAGGTGATCAGGGAGGTGGTATTTTTCTACTACCGGCTATACTACTATATAGGTCTGAACGTACACACACACACCCGAAGTAAGAACATTGTGAATCAACTTCATGAACTTGGTGTCAGTGTGAGTTATGAGCGTGTATTATAACTGTAAGACTGGCTCACAAATCCGCGAGAGTGTATATATAACAGGATCCCTTGATAATTTATACCTCAATCCCACATCACAAACAGCTGAAGGGTCTTTTCATGGAACTAGTATTAGCGTGTTCCAGCTCCCTACACAGTCTAATCCTGGAATATCTAGACCACCCTTCACATTTCCACCTCCAGTGTGCACCAAAAACCCTTCCCCTCCTGGACAGTTACCGCATAGCTCCAGCTGTAGCATGCAACACCAATCTTTTAACTGTTCCAGAGGCACATGCTGTAGATTACACCCCTGACATGTTAAATACAGCAGTTGAACAAGAGAACCACTGTTTATGGCAGAGAATGCCACTGCTAGATAAAGACAAACTTGAGAAAGATGACTTCATTGCATGAGCTGCTCATCATGCTGATCGTCAGCCAGATAACCCAGATCCACCTGGGGTAAGTGTTATGTTGCCTCTGTTCTATGAGAAAGCAGCTACGATGGTCATCGTTAAACATGGGATGGACATGGTTAGACTTGTCATCCAAAAATGAAACCAGGGGCAAATACCAGTACTGGTTGGTGATAAACCAATTTACGCTCTGGCAAAGTATGCACAGTGGAATTGGCCACAAACCATAGGTGAATCTAGATATATAGTCGTAATGGGTGGTCTACACACAGAGATGGCGTTGTGGAGAGTAGTAGCAGACCTCTTGGAGGGATCAGGGTGGTGTGTAGCACTGAGTGAAGCTGGTGTTGCCACTGCCGGAACTGCAGACTCCTTCCTCAAGGTGGCACACCTCACTAGGACACGGCATGCGCGTCAAGTAACTGTCATGGCTCTTGCAAAATTACAACACGACACTTTCAACACAATGTGCAATCCAGGAGATGTACCTTTTGAGGACTGGAAAGTTGAAATGATACGTAACAGCCCAACCTTTGCGTTCTGGGATAAAGTCTTGCATCTTAAACTGTTGGTGCTAGTTTTTGTTCGATTGCACAGAGAAAGAAACTTTGCCTTATATATACAAGTGCTTGAAGCACTAGTACGATGGTCTTTTGTGATAGACCACACAAATTATGGCAGATGGCTACAAGTTCACATCAGAGATATGAAGGCTCTCCCACAAGAAATACGAAATGAGTTTGAGGCTAATTGGGTGTTCACGAAGGGTAAGCGAAAGTTCTCGAGCATGCCTCTCGACCAAGCACATGAACAAAATAATGAAAGAGTGGTGTCATTGACCTGACTGAAAATCCTGCTGCTAAAAAACGATGGATGATAGCAGAGTTTGAGGAACTGTATCACGTGACTGATCACCCATTCACCAGCCATGAACTGGGGCATTCAATACAAGAAACATTCCAGAATCAGGTTAACAATATGTGCAACACCATATTGGCAATAGGTAACCCATTTTTGGATAAGTCAAATGAACTCATGACTCTGGACACACATGATTGTATGGATGGCACAGTTGTACAGGCATTGCACACGTGGAGACATTGGATAATGAGCAATATTCAAACTATGTCAAGGATGTGCTTGCTGAAAGGAAAGAATCAATCCATAGGGCCACAAAAAAGAATCATCTTCCGCTCTTTAAGCGTCGTCACGACACTAGCGGGAACTCAAAGGCAACGCAACAATTCCAAGAAATAAGAAATGACTGCAATCTATTCAGTCGGCTATTCATCCCAGGACAAGTACGCAGCACAAAGCTGGATGAATTCTTCACACATGAAAATCACCCATGGCCACCAGCATTGTCTCTACATGGAAGACTCCGTCTACCAAGCAACAAACCAGAGCCACTGCATTGCATTGATCCAGCTGTCCAAGCGGAAACACCATCTCACTTTGATGTCAAAGTATTTGATGGTGCTGCCATAGTACATGCCTTGCCACAGAAAAGTGCATCTACTTTCGGTGAATATATTGACAAACTGTTCCAGAATTGACATAGTTTGGGACACTTATAACTGTGACAGCCTGAAAACAACAGCTAGAGAAATACGAGGTAAAGGGGTTCGGAGAAAGGTGTCCTGCAATGGCAAGTTACCACCTTGCTTTGCTGGTTTCCTTCAGGATCCTAGAAACAAGGAAGAGATATTTGCTCTGTTGACAGAAGATATAGTGAATCATGAATATCTACATAACAAACTGGTATTCATTACCTCTGGCACGACAGTGCAGTCAAATCACTCCAATATCACAATGGAAGAGTGATCACGAAGAGGCAAGATAGTAGAATATGCCTCCATTTGAATGATGCTCTTAAAGAGGGTGCAACTTCTATCCTCATTAGAACCGTGGATACTGATGTGATTATGAGTCTGGTGGGAGTTTTCCATTATCTTATACAGTGTCATCCAGATATCCAGCTATGGATTGGCTTTGGTACCGGAAAGCAGTACCGATACTATAATGTTAATTCAATCTACCAGGAACTTGGTGAGGACACAGCTCGTGCTCTACCATTTTCCCATGCCTTCTCTGGTTCTGATACAACATCACAGTTTAGGGGTAAAGCTACGAAATCTGTTTGGAAGACATGGAAAGCATATCCCACTGCCACAGAAGCATTCATCATCACACCACTGTCTGCATTTGTTCCACTAGACATTACATCTCCAGTATTCAGAATAATAGAAAGATGTATCTGTATCATGTATGAAAACACTATTCCACATGTTGATGTGAATGAGCTTCGACAGGAACTATTCACAAGGAGAGTGAAGATGATGGAGAATCTTCCTCCCACTCAAAATGCACTGATCTAAACATGTTAATCGATGTCTATACCAAGCCAGTATTTGAAGAGGAAGTTTGAATCCAAAGATATCTGCACCTACTCCTGAAGGCTTTGGGTGGACCAAAGGAGACACTGGGTGGTGCCCATTGTGGACAACTCTACCAGCTGCCGCTGTTAGTTGCAGAGAATTAATCAAGTGTGGATGCAAGGCGACACCTAGTTGTTCAAAGAATTGCAAGTGCAGGAATGCAGGTTTCGCATGCACAGCATTGTGCCTTTGTCTTGGCAGTTGTGAGACAATTTAACTTTGTTCGACCGACTTTGAAACCACGCATGTAGTCTCAGTGTAATTGCCATGATTGAAATTACACAATTGAACATAAAACTGTTGGTTTAGACACCACGTTTATGTTTCTATTTTGGAAATAAGACTCCACCACAATTTTACATTTTGACATTGACCTTAGTTTGGCAACACCCCTAGAGAGATTTGCATTATGCTAAACCGTGTTGTGCACATTTTCCAACCTCAGAATACAAATGTACCATTTAAATTAACATTTCCTGCATTTATTTATAATGGGAGGGGCCAAGACCTCAAATTATCCGCTTGAGCAATGAACCCAGGAACAGCACTGACTAAGGTACATCAGTACAAAAAACTGGCTTTGATACAGCATGTCATAGTAATTTTATGTAAAATATGAAAACAACACACAATTTTATCTTTGACCTTGCCCCTAGACGTGACCTTGACCATTAAAACTTAGCAAACCCATCTGAAAAGTTATGAATTGTACTATGGTACATCTGTGTCAAAACCTATGCTTTTTGCAGCATGTTACACACATTCCCTGACATTTAGACTTTGGCAGCCCACTCTAAAAATGTGTGTATTGTCCTCTAATACATCTGTGCCAAATTTGGTGCTTTGTTATAGTGTGTCAGTCACGGTCATTCCATTGAGAAAATATGGAAAAAACGCATACTGTGACCTTAGACCTTGAACTCTGTGCGACCTTGATGTTTAGACTTTGGCAGCCCTCTCTAAAAATGTTTGTATTGTCCTCTAGTACATCTGTGCCAAATTTGGTGCTTTATTACAGTCTCACGGTCATTCCATTGGGAAAATGTGAAAACCCCCACATAATTAGACATTTGACCTTGACCTTTGCGTGACCTTGACCTTTAGAATTTTGCAGCTCCCGCCAAAAAGTGTAGTATTTCCCTCAAGTACATCTGTGTCAAATTTGGTGCTTTGTTCCAGCAGGTCACGATCATTCCCCTAAGCCACTCCACTAATAAATGCAGATTCAACTTTAATTAATGCACCGATTCGATATGCCACTCAATTATCTGACGTCATAATCAATTACGTCACTATTTGTGTTCACAAGCAAGGTAATGGAGTTTTATCACAACTGAATCGTCCGTCACATTCTGTTGAATATATTAAATCTGACTGTGAGATGATGCAGACTCAGTCACGTTATTTTCAAAATATTCAACAGCCTACCGATATAGTCACCTTGAAATTGGGATTCTAAGAATTCAGGATTCAAAGTATATACATTTATTAAAACATGCATAAGGCCTGGACGGATCTTAGCTTGAAATGGGAGGAACATGGCTAGAGATGTGTGGGGCATGGCTAGAAATGTGTGGGGCATGGCTAGAAATGTGTAGGGAATGGCTAGAAATGTGTGGGGCTGGCTAGAAATGTGTGGGGTATGGCTAGAAATGTGTGGGGCATGGCTAGAAATGTGTGGGGAAAGGCTAGAAATGTGTGGAGATGGCTAGAAATGTGTGGGGAATGGCTAGAAATGGAATTCTCCATTGCGCAATAGGCTTAAAGAAAGCTTCTTTTCACTCTCAATCGATCATACCAGTTTTATCCCTCCTGAGATTCGGAAAGTGACAAGTTGTGTTTCCTTGACATCAGCTAGTGGTTGCACCAGCACAAGAATGTGGCTTAGAAGTAATATCCAGTGTTCGATATTCAACACCTCTCTCTCTCTCTCCCTCCCTCCCTCCCTCCCTCTCTCTCTCTCTCTCTCTCTCTCTCTCTCTCTCTCTCTCTCTCTCTCTCTCTCTCTCTCTCTCTCTCCTAACCTAAGCAATTTCATTGCTACATCAAGGTGTTGATACAGAATTAGGCTTGCCATGGCACAATGCTCCCATGAGGGGTAGGAATATGTGTATATGTTAATCTCGCATCCAATTGCGGGAAAACGGGAATTCCTTTCGGCTGCTGTAATTGAGCTTCTGTTATTTAATGAGGGGTTGACAGATGATAGGCAATACATTATCACCGCAGGGGAAAATACGTCAATCTACACTAATCCAGAGTAAAAGCAATAACAATGCGATTCCTGCCGAGTTCTGCAAGACGCACAAAGTTAAAGTTAATCGGATGAGATCTGTTGGAGGAAATGCGTCATAAAGATTATTTAAAGTTAAAATAACAGTCTGCGTTTGCACACGAACTATCAATATGGATTTCAGATAAATCTCATGGCAAAATCTCCGAACACTAGTTCTCTACTAAGTTTATCACGTTAATCTGCGAACCAGGGCGTGTTGGAGTTGGATCAATAATATGGGATTATTATGATGTTATATATCTATTATTAATTTCCACAGATAATTACTCTTTCATATGCACGTGACAATTCTATTTTCTCCAACATTGAGATGAATACCGTGAATATGGTATTGTAGTATCATGCCAGGTGAGGATCTTTTGCTATGAGATCTCACCTAGTGATGTTGTCATCAAAATGTCTCTATATTTGTAGCATACTTGGAGGACCGGTTCTGTCCTTATGGTATCGTTGTTATCATTAAGATACTCCTGTTCAATAACCACGCGATTTGGTGCAGTATTACCCGATGCAATTCACCTGTCCAGTATATCTTTCCATCATTTGACCTCGTGTGACGTCATAATCAGCACATCGCGTGTAGGATGACATCACAATCATTACGTCACAAAGGAGTCCATATAGACCGTCATCAAATCTCAAACAGTCCGACACGTTGTATGAATTGCATGTCTTTGTAATTCTTTGCTAGTTAATAATCTTAGGCAGCAACAGCACCCAGTCAAATTATTTTCAAAATATTCAACAGCTTACCTGTGTAATGTTTTAGAAATTGATAGTCGGGTGTTCAGAGATCGATCGATCCCAACACGAGCGAGGTGTGGGTGGAGCTTAGCTAGAGATGGGCGGGGCATAGCAAAACCGGAAAGGTCCATTACAATTCACTGAATACGTAAATTCCTTACGATTTATAGCATATTCTGTTGAACATTCTGAAATTAATATGATAGGAAGCTATCGCGTCCTTCCAGTCACATCAATTTCAAAATATTCAACAGCTTCTTTGGTTGCTTGCATTGAGATTAAGGGATGCTATTTGTGAAATGGTGAACGGCTTAACAGACGTGCTTTTTGTTTGACCTGTTTTAGATATATTGCACATTATTTAACAAATAGCGAACCATCTTCTTCGTGTTTTATTCAGCTGAATTAGGGCCTCTATTTACAGGCGCCATTGACGCCATACCCACTTATTGAGCTGGGCCACAAATTTGTTTCGGCCATAAATAGCCTGTAAAGATCTCAAGATCAAAGAAAGCTGACAATCTTACTGTATGTTATTATTTCTTGGAACTGGTGTTGACAGGACATCGATGTAGTGATCGGTAGATATATTCTGGTACATTAGCACCAACTATTGCGTTGTACACAAGTGACGTGGCGGTTCTACTTTGTTAAACCATGTACATTGTGAATAGATGCACGTGTAGAGGAAATCTCTAATTTAGCAGACCTTATTCAGTAGTTCATACTAAGCTTCGGTTATTAACTAAAGTTCTCTTAGATGCTCTTGCTGGAAGCTGCCATTCTATAAAGATAGTAACGGTTTTATTACATAATTTTTTCATGTGCCATGTGCGTGCGTGTGTGCGTGCCTATGTGTGTGTGCGTACGTGCGTGCGTGTGCGTTCGCATGCCCCATCATGCCGCCTCATTCCTGTCCAATGAAATTAATTGTCAATTGGCAAGACAATGGTTCAGCCACTGGTGTCGAAATGATGTCAGTATGTATTCTGAAGAGTTGCATTGTTTACTCTTGTCGGTGTCGACGCATCATCACGTCAAGTGAGGTATTTCCTTAACGACAGCAACCTAAGTTATCGATAACAGCAGACCGTAGCAACGCATAACCTGGCATACTGCTGGAAAATCAATATGATAACACGACGTCCGGAACGATCAGATGACAATTCTATTTAATCAATGAAAAAAGGATAGAGTGTGTACCACCTGTCTCAAACAGATCTTTTATTTATACCAGGATCCATTTCATTAGTCCACTGGTAAACATAGATTTTTGTGAAAGTAATGAAAACTGGCGGTCGTTTAGAAAGCTGCGATGTTGTTTGATGTTGCTGCCTGCCATAGTAACAGCTTATAACAGAAGTGATTCATAAGTTATGAATGCTATCTATTGTTTCAGCCGTATAGCCGGGGTCGGCTAATATACCAAATTATATCCGGATAAGCCTTCAGGATTTAGCCGCAAGTGGCAACGGAGCCATCGCTAGAGAAATTTTGATTCAAGTAATTGGTTTCCTGGCTACATAATACTTAAAGGGATATTCCACTGGGGGACTTTGTGCATCTGGCGTAAAGTACTAATTCTCCGCATTAATTCGAAACCAAGAGCACAATTTTATGTCAACAAATAGAAAAGATATCCTCAATTTAAATTGCTAAAGTAACCAGTAGAGGCGCCATTTCGGACAAGCGGCTGACGTCACCGACACACCTACTCTCTTCGCCAGATCGAGGACAGCCATAACCAGGGGAGGTAAATCTAGCATCTCGTGGATAATTAGCCTACTGCCTAAACAACTGACACTTTGCCACAGTGTTTGGAGGAAATTAAAGTGCAATTAGTGTCCCAATGATCGCGCCAGTCAATATAGTGCTAAATTGTAAAAAATTGTCTTCTTATGGGCAATTTCTATTTTAAAAAAACATTGAAGGGTTATGCCAGGAGCATGTTTGCAATCAACCAGCTACAATAAATTCTTGAAAAATATATTAGTTGAATAAATGATGAAAGTAATTTCTCTGAAAGCTGTTCCTATTGCAACTTCTGCTTCCAGTCAAATTCCAGTTTCAAAATATTCAACAGGCAGTAAATATGGGTCAATATTTTAAAATTTGGGATCAATTAATCAACTCTGTCAAGGACAGAAAAGCAGACAGCTTAAAATTTACCCTGCATATGCCTATTGTGTGAAACTAATTAGTTTGGAAGCTACTGCAACATAATTCCAGGCAAATTTAATTCAGAATATTCAACACTCTGCATAGTTATTTCAAAATTGGGAGTAAACGTTGTAAATGATTAATAACTCTGGGTTTCAATCGTGTGAAAGCACTAAATTACTAATTATGTTTAGCGTACACTAGTCATTATTTAATAGCTGTCACTTACTATCGTCTATGAAGTAAGCCACCAAGCGATTGCCTATAATTGACCGACCGGACAATCAGCGACATCGTTTCATTTTCGTTTGCAAATCCCATTTAACTATTGATACAAGCAAATACTGACGTTAATTGTCGAGTTTGATTGTGTTATATTAAAATTAAGTACCGTGCCTTTTGTTTTGAAATGCATGACACATTATTTTAAAATTGTACAGACTATATGTTCTAAACTTGTGTCTTCCAAATTTAAATGTGGAAGATATCCATCCAGTGCCGATGTTATGAAGCCATCTTTCAGTTAGCCCCTTTTTATGCGGATGCTTCTGTGGGTCTTTCAATGATAGTTTCTATTACTGCAAGCCCATGCTTGACATGCGGACATGTTGCGATTTAACCATCTCATGCCAGCACTGGCCCCTGCAATCGTCAAGTTGAGGACACAGGCCAAGAGAAGGCTATTTTTGAGAATTTACAACTCAAACGACTGTCTCAGTAACAGAACGAGCCAATCCAGTGGTCAATTTTCAAAAATAGTCTTCGCTTGGCCTGCAAATGGACATTTAATAAGAAAATATTCTGATTTTCCTGACAGAATTTGGTCATTAAAGGGTTAATTAATATTCGGCCTTCATAACACGAAGTAAACAGGTAAATCTAAAAGCACTGGCGATATTTTGCTGGTGTGTTGTTGACGTCATAATCTCGCGGTTTCTCGCTCTTGTTGCGAGAAAATGGATGCGCCCGAGGAGTCACGTTTTCGAGCGTCTTGGGCGCATTGATTTTATTATTTCTCGGCAATGGAACAGTGTATTTTATATTTTTTTACGGCAACTATTTCAGATTATTGTATATTTTTAGTTGACTTATTCCCGATTTTCACTGGAATTTCCCTTTAAGGATCGATGGATCCAGCGATAGGATCTAGCGGGACACCTGCTACCCTAAAATGTTATGGAATTGACAGAAGGAATACGCAGTGGCAATGGATGGTATGGTAATATTCTATTACGTCATATATGTTGGCTGACGTCACAATCATAATTGACAGACAATATACTGACATGAAGTTGGAATCGTCCGTCAAGTGCACGAATCGTATGTCTCTGATGCAGTTACTATTTAATACACATTCTGTTGAATAGTCTGAAATATTTAAAAATATTTTGCCATAGGCAGCAACAGCCCCGGTCAAATTATTTTCAAAATATTTAACAGCTTACCTGTATTGTTACCTTGAAATTGGAGTTCTGGGAATTCAGTGTCCAAAGTATATAAATTGACCCAACACGCTCAAAGCATGGGCGGAGCTTAACTATAAATGGGCGGGGATTAGCTAGAAATGGATCCGTCTGTTACAATAGTAATGGGCAATTCGATTTGCATCTTGCTGTTTCGCTATAACGGGGCCAGCAGAGAGAGAGAGAGAGAGAGAGAGAGAGAGAGAGAGAGAGAGAGAGAGAGAGAGAGAGAGAGGGAGGGAGGGAGGGAGGGAGGGAGGGAAGGAGGGAGGGAGAGAGAGAGAGAGAGAGAGAGAGAGAGTATGGGTGAGGAACGTAAAATAGACGAGGCGTATGAGTAGCTTGAGCCCCTATTCACATGTGCTAATGGCGGACCTTGCTTTACGCCTATCTAACGCCATACGCTGGACTAGATGATGGCAATGACCATTATGTAAGCCATTGCACATATCTGTGAGGTTGCTATTACATAGACTTCTCGACTCTGTTTGCGGAACATGCATATCAAAGTAATACAGTCACCACCACCATCGCCACCGCCACCGCCACCGCCACAGCAATCACCACCACCACAACCACCACCACCACCACCGCCACCACCACCGCCACCACCACCGCCACCGCCGCTAACAACAACAACAACAACAACAACAACAACAACAACAATAACAACAACAACCACACCAGCAGCAGCAGCAACAACACCACAAACACCACCACCAGCACACGTGCATTGATGTGCCGTGGTGATTGCAATGTTTGCAAACACCTGCTCGACATCATTCCCTGATAGGTTACTGGTCCAGTACTGGGCCAATAGCGGACCCTTACATCGATCTACTGGTCGAGTCACCTGCGTTATCAGGCTTAGTGCTTTATTTTTCTATAAATAGACTCGTATGAAACCAGTTTGCCTTATGTTCCACTGCGATGCAAACTTAGGATCAGAATTGTGGCTTGACAATTCACATAAGATTGCGGCCATAGCATGACGAATGTCAATAATTTAAATAATCTTGAGGAAGATCGTTTCCAACAGCTTATTTTCTTTTTATGTACTGATCCCACCACGTTTGAAGAAATGTCCAAGTAATGCTAAATACAATATCCCAAACCCCTTGAATGCGCTCTCGCCTCGATTAGTAAATAGTTGGATTGAAATTACCCAACAGCAACACCCCCACCCCCACCCACCACCACCCTAGCCCAACAACCACCATTCCTCTGCCCCTCACCGTCTCAATGTACATGGCTGCCGATATATTGGTATTTAACGCGTGTTGGTGGGATGAACCGTTCAATATTCAATTACCTTCAGGCTATCTGATATTCAAATAGCGCTCCGGCTAATGCGAAAATTCCATGCTGGTTGGATTTTAACATGTGACTCTCATGAATTGAGTTATTTTGTTCCGAGATATCTACGATGCATCACATTTACTCACCATTTAATTACTCAAGACAAAGGCTATTGTGAACATTGCTGCCTGCCTGCCCGCCCGCCAGCCCGCCCGCCCACCCACCCGTCCACCTGCCGGCTCGCCCACCCACCCGCCCGACCGCCCGCCTGCCTGTCTGTCTGTATGGTGGACGGTCATTCATTCGTTTATTCATTCATCCTTTGGGTCTTGTCGGATCGGATCATGGTGGGGCGAGTCATTCAGTCAGCCAGTCTCAAATAACAACCCTTACATTGGCTTTGTTTCGGCTCCGTTTTAATGACTACTGAATAACTCAAGAATGACTGAAAGCTGCTAAATCAAAGGATCCCCATATCAGATATATGTGCATTACGTCATCCACCAGATCAAAGTCAGCGTTTTCAACTTCAAATCAAACCACTTCAGACACCATTCTAAGATGCATACCAGTCTAGATTTCAGCAATGACAGAGAACCTAAAGCACTTTCTGCTTAAGATTACTTTAGCAAATAAAATTCTATTTAAAGCTGAGATTTCTTGAGATATCCTGGGGAGGTTGGGTGTTTAAGAGGAAATACACCAATCACGTCTATATTTAGCCAAGCTGATTCGTATACCGATCAGAATGCATTCACAAAGTAATGAATTGGCTGATAACAAACTTGTAGTATGTTTGCCATCTAATGTTTCTTCGTTGATGGCATTGTTGTCTACTGGTGATTGTATGAATACTCCGTCAGATTTAGTAACGACACCCATCTGATTGGACTTACCAATGGCTTCCACATCCAGGTTAGTATTAACTGCTTCAACCTCTTCATAGAATGAACTCTTAATCATCGAACTGCACGATAATACAGATGTGATAGCCAATTTTCCATTAATACTTCTACGACAAATAGTTGTCACGGTGGAATGACATATATGTAAATCGATGTTACACAACTGATGTGGAGTGCGGCTTAGCATCGATGTAGAATGGTCCTGCCTTTATATACAAAGAGAAGAATATACAGAGGAATAGAAAGACGATGCAAGTCGATGATGCTGTTTAAATAATTCAAGCCCATTAGTTTGAGTGAATATGCACGCTTCTTCTAACAATACCTATAACTTAATTAATTGTTCCAGTAAATATCTGTGGAATTATTGATATCACCATCTCCATCAGATATGACACCTTGTTGATCAAGATGGGAACATCACCCGCTGTGTGTAGGGGCAGAGGTATCTGCTGTTCACAGTTTGTGATGAACATTTCTTTTTCAACACATCTCTCGAATATCGCAATAATAGCCGATGTGACGTCATTATTAGGTAATTTAAATACTTAATGTGCATTACTCTCAGAATTGAAGTTATGGACCATTCTACATATTACATAATAATGGTCATGATTATGCCACTATTTATTGCGTTACAGTGCCCCCTATGACCAATTTAGTCCATCCTATAATTCTATGTGCTCCAGACGGAAGTCACATATTTGAATGGCAAACATTACGGAACAATCAGCCTGCTGGAATTACACAATCTGATTACTTCATGAGAGTTACCCTTTAGAAGGCACACATAAATCCTCAGTTAATGGCAATTTTAAGGGACTATGTCGGCTTTAGATCTTAAGGGAGCTGGTGGCATGCGAATAAATGCATAATAAAGAAAGATGTTCGCTGTTCGATAGACATAAGCCTAGACGAGTCTTTGCTTGCCGTGTGGCAGACGGGAGACATATTGTGATATTAATGTTGTGAATCATTTAAGAACAGTCTTACGTAACACTAAACTGGCACCCGACTCCAATTGCTCATAATCATATCGTGAGCCAGAGAATCATCAGCGACGGAATGAGGAGTCTGGTACCAGCCTAACGTAACACTGACCTAATATTAATGGTAAACATGCCAATCAGTTACTTTTGGGTCACACATTGGACCTTTCCGGTTTTAGATATGCCCCGCCCATCACTAACTAAGCTCCACCCACACCTCGCTCGTGTTGGGATCGATCGATCTCTGAAAACCCCGACTAGCAGTTTCCAAAAAAACACACAGGTAAACTGTTGAATATTTTGAAACTAATTTGACTGGGTGCTGTTGCTGCATAAGGTAGCAACAGCGCCCAGTCAAATTAGTTTCAAAATATTCAACAGCATGTTTATTAAATAACAACGAATTACAATGACATACAATTCATACAACGTGTCGGACCATTTGAGATTTTTATGAGGGCCTATATGGAACGCTTTGTGACGTAATGATTGTGACGTCATCATATACGCCGCTTAGCTGATTATGACGTCATATGACGTCATTATTCTGGAAAGCTGAATTAGCATTATGAATCCTTAAGCCTTCATTTCACACTTTTGAAATGTTACCATCACACATTTCTTGTTCGAAGCAATGGTCCAATGAGCTCTGGTCGCTTAATACAAGTCAGGGTTTATGAAATTATGGTTCTTTAACAGTCTCATCCATCTTACTGAATGACCACCATGTAATCACCATAAGCAGGCTGGTCATTATATTGCTGTCCCTTGACACAAACATATTCACAAGTTTCAGGAATAACAGTAGGGATTACGTCACATGTCGTTATCAACATTGTTATGACTATCGCCCTATACAAGAGAATCACGTATCTCTAATGACGGTATGATATGAAATGATACCATAACAAGAAACGAACTTAGGCCTTTAAACTTGAAGCTCGCCACAAAACGATATCTGCAATGGTCTTACCGAATGGTCATTTGCAGGTCAAGAATTTTTTTTTTAGATAATACACTACATGAATGACTGGATCGATAACCAAATCCAGTCATTCCAGTGATAGATCTTCAAGAATAGTCTTCTGTTAGTCTCCAAATCTAAATTCAATAACCAAATAGTGTTGGGCGTTTATCTCTTCGGATGCTGTAGTGTACTTGATTTGTTAGATTTTCAAAGAAAGTTAGATATTTCACTGAGCAATATCCATGGTCACATGCGTTCAATTTTTAAATGAACCAAACAAGTATGACCGAACAGTGGGACAGACTTATGTACAGTAGAGATACAACACTGCTACATACATGTAGTTATATACATATGATCTCTGATTTCATGTCATGTCCTGTTTTCAACGTAGGCCTCTCCTCAGAATGCAAGATATTTAGTCGTCATCTGACAGACCTTTCATCTTAAATAACACACGCGCATTTGGAGTAAATTATCCACACTGGTAAGGATCTACAAGATGCTTTAAAACCCGCTATCCATTCTCAAATTAATCATGTAGAAAGTTGTTCCTGCCTTAGTTAGTAGACATGTTGACAGCATAAGCATGGTCATTGCCAAAATTTGTGATTAAATTTGATCATTTACTATGACAAGGGAATCTAGAGCAGACATCACATAAACAGTGTCTCCAAGTTGTATTGAGTGGAAATCAATTACATTTTAATGGGGTGACGAAGTTCAAAGAACGTAGAGCTCCGTTTCATAAGGGAAATTGATAGTATCATTTCCTGAATGAAATCGAATATTCGAGAAAATTGTTTCGAGAATAAAGAATTAGGTGACTGACTGGAATTGTAAAAACAAAAATATTCAGCCATTCAGGGCTGGTACATACTTACCATAGCTAGACACAATATCCGCGGTGCTTCAGTGCTCAAACAGAGAACTTAAAAATTGACATATAACTTTGTAATAATAAACTACCACATCCCCATCTACGAACATGATATACACTGAAGACTAATGTGTGTACGACCTAGAAACATGATAACACAAGTCAAGACAGATACATGTACCACCTAGAAACGCGATAACATGCGTCAAGACAGATACGCATACAACCTAGAAACGCAATAACACAAGTCAAAACTGATATGTGTACGACCTAGAAACACAATAACGCAAGTCAAGACAGATACGTATACCACCTAGAAACCCGATAACACAAGCCAAGACAGATACAAGCTAAGACAGATATGTGTGCCACTTAGAAACGCGATAACACAAGCCAAGACAGGTATATGTGCCACATAGAAACGCGATAACACAAGTCAAGACAGATGCATGTACCACCTAGAAACGCGATAACACAAGTCAAGACAGATACATGTACCACCTAGAAACGCGATAACACAAGTCAAGACAGATACATGTACCACCTAGAAACGCGATAACACAAGTCAAGACAGATACATGTACCACATAGAAACGCGATAACAGAAGTCAAGACAGATACATGTACCACCTAGAAACGCCATAGCACAAGTCAAGACAGATACATGTACCACCTAGAAACGATAACGGACGTCAAGACAGATACGCGTTCAACCTAGAAACGCGATAAGACAAGTCAAGACTGATATGTGTACCACCTAGAAACGCGATATCACAAACCAGGACAGATACATGTACTCTTTATAATGACTTGCATTAGGTTTTGACAGATTTTGTACACGGGTGTGTTATATCAAGTCGTTTTGAAGGCGTGAAGCGAATTTATTTGAGAAATCAAGTTAAGAATGAAATAAATTTAAATTTCCCATATAAGTGATCACAAGCGAGAATTAGAATTTAATAATTGCATAAAATAAAAGCTTTTATCATAATTTAAGAATTAATATAACTACACCAGTTTTTAGAACCTCTACCAAAGTTTGTTTTAGATAAACTCGTCGATTTTGAAACGTCATAAAATTCACGTTATGAAGTCATCGAATGAATCGTCAACCGCATGTAATAAGATTACACCACGTGTATTTCCTGTTAGAGGAAAGCGGCGTCTAATAAGGTTATTAAGCGGGACATCAGCTATGGTACCAATTCTAGTTTAACAAATGTGAGTGGTTGTCTTGCATCTCATTAACATAGCCCTGTCTGAATGAGCCGCTGTTAGTTTACCAATCATCGACAACAAATGTGTAATTCACGCGAAAACGTCATATGACAACACTAATTCACGCTCTCACGTCACACAGCAATTATCATAGATATTGAACAAATGGATTTTATGTGGCTGAATTTGCTATTTAAGAGATCGAAGATACGTAGCTCATATGTATTATTTTAAACAAGCGATATAAAATGGTCAGTTGGTGTGAGCGGGCCGGCTCAGTTTAATTCTGCCATGGGGTGTCAATCTACACTACCTTTATCCAGTATAACCCCGTCACCGGATACCTCAAAACTAGGTAATGAATGGTCGTGAACATTGAACATTGATATATTGCTTCTAACACACACACACACACACACACACACACACACGCACGCACGCACGCGCGCACGCACGTACACAGTTACGCACGCACGCACGCAATCACAAGATGCTCCGATCATGACATGTTCTGCATTGGGCACCATGCGACACTTGTGGTCAGGACGAGAATTCAACTGTCACCACTGGTATCATGCTGGAAACCTCTCTCCCTCTAATGCGTCCTAATCTTGCACAGATCGTCATGAAGTGAATGTGCCACATGATGTGTGAATAATTAATTATTAATATATAGAATGCACATCGATAACTTTGCTTCAAAATCATCAGTCCTATATTATTTGCAAAAAAAGCATTTGCTAGCTTCCGATTCATACACAATCTGAACATCTTCGATTTGTTAGCTTATGCTGAAATTGAGCAATTAAAATTTGCCTGTCCAGTTGACAAAGCTGCAACCCCCATTACTCGTTGTGGTTAACTGCTCTGTAGCGCTTATCAACTGCCAAGTTCGGCTTACAAGACATTGACGCCATTGTCACCCCAGTTAGGAATTTGTGGATTGTCAATTTGCATGTGAGATTACAGGCTACAGACAACCTGACAGACCTATAGAATGACAAGTGATGCTAATCTCGTGATGTAACAATAAATTTGTATAGGGTCCTGAGAGACAGACAGTTGTTTGGCTGTCACAAAGTGAAAATCTACATGATCTATCCTCCGATATAATCACCTCAACAAATTTCTCATCTGCCAAGGAGTGTCAATCTACGCTATCTTTGTTCCAGTTTAGCCCCGTCGCCAGATACCTCAGGTCTACATAATGAATGCTCGTGGGCATCAACCATTAATATATTACTTCAAAGCCACACTCGTGAGACGATCTGATCATGACGTGGTTCTGCATCGGAAACCATGCGCCACCAGATAACTCACACGCCAATGGTAGCGAATCTTACCCACCCACCCCAACCTCCGTTGTGAGCCTCAAACTGACACGTCTCGTCGTAGTGAATGAGTCATATGGTGCATGAATAATTCATTATTTCAATATATAGCAATAACAGCATGCTATACAGCGAGTTTTCTCATGTTTAGCTAATTGAAAATAAGCAGAGTTTCGGTGTGAACTACTTAGGTACCATAATATAGAAGATCTGCACATATTCAACTAACTTCATAAAGACTAATAAGACTTTGCCCGACTAGAATGTGTTCCCTATTCTTACAGCAAATAAAATTTAGGAAGTTCGCTTCTAAATTCAAAAAACTTATTTCAAGTTTATGTGCTTAGCAACATTACAATCAGATCGAGTACTCAAGATAGGAAAACAACATCAACATTGAGATCAGATTATTTCTAAGTACGCAAATGAGTACGTTCTGATATTAGTAATGGTCCGAATTACGATGTGATATATTGCTATTAGCTCTTGGCGTTAGGGTAAATATCGAAATGCCATAAAGCGCTCATGCATTCGAATAGAGCATGGGCGAATGTGCAGAAGCATTACCCGATCGGACACCAGTTCTGGCATTGACATGTGACACTTTGAAATAGAATGGCATTCTACACAAGTTGTAGATTTAACTCATTCTTTATAGAGAAACTTGCCGATATAGACTTTTGTTGTCGTCGTCGTCGCCAACATCATCATCATATCCTCGTCATCATCTTGCAATATTTTCAATATGCACACCAGATTAGCTTTTGCCAGCGATCGAGAGATAATAACAGTGTCTGTTGAAGCAGCAGCTGTCACTAATTCCGCACCAAATCCAAGTGAAATCTAACATTTATTAAGCTGTATTATGTTTTATAAAATTCACCAATGTTAACATTTGTGACTTATATTTAGCAAGTTGTCAAATAAGGAACTAATTAATGAAACATGCAAAACAAGTTATATGTAGGCTACCGCATCAAACATATGACATAAAAATGTAATTGGTGCTGTTTGTTTGTTTGTTTATTTATTTGTTTGTCTGTCTGTATGTTTGCTATCTGCGAAAATTTTAATTTAATATACCAATTGGTTCACTTACTCTATATGTCTGTTTGTTTGTCTGTCTGGTTGGTGGCGTCCAATCCTAATTAAAATGTTGGCTTAGCTCAACATATCATCTTATATCTTGTCATGTCATCACCCTATTGGCAATAAACTTCGACAAATGCTTTGTTATATAAGCGGATTGAGCACGATGATATTGACGTCATGAGGTCAAGGTGCAGCTCGCGGGGTAGTATCGGGCCATTCCGGTGTATGATGTCGACTCGCTAGCTGCCGGTCTCGGGGTGACGGATCCTGTATGATACTGCCCTACGGCTAACAAAGACCAGCTCCTAAGGCCGGTGGAACTCACTCATTCTGGTGGGGCCGTGCGACCATCGTCACGAACATTAAACACAACGGTCTCATCCCAAGAGTTTGTGTCACCAGTATGCCTGTCCATAGCAATTTCGTGATCTATGGACTTACAAGATTTGATTTTGGTGACCTAATTAAACTAAGTCTATACACAAATTTTACCTAAACAGACTGTCGAGTATGCTAGATAAAAATGATGAGCATCCGAAAATACAAGACATAGAGACAGCCGGATGAACTTTTAGACATTGGGCTTCCGGAGGTACCACAGACTCGTAGGTCCGCAGAGGTATCCCCGCAAGGGAGGCGCCCATACACAAGTCTTAACTAATTAACTTAATATAAGCTATTATACATCGAAGCTGATAGGAAAGAAAATTATCTCTGTAGTGACGAAAAATCATGTGCCTCATGCGGGCACTACTCCTAGTGCTAGTTTGGGTGAGAAGTATTATCCTCACATGGACCGTCGTCGCTGAATCCTTGCGAGAGGCAAGTGCATCGCGTGGGCCTCCGTCATGGGAAAATGTCACCACCGCTTAAAGCGGGAGAAGAGTGGTAGGCAAAAATGGGCCCACTCTAATATTTAACGAAAATGCTGAAAAGAAGAGACCATACCTAGTGAGACTATGACTATAGGGTTGCGTGCTGTTTTACGTGAAGCCGGGATGAACGATTCCCGAAGGATTTCCACGTCACCGTCTTATTTAATTCTTAGTATGCTGAATTAGTAGTTGCCGCTTTATTTATGCGGGCCTTCTTCTATGCGTATCTAATATTTAGTTTTTAGTGACAATAACTATTTTAGGCCGCAAATGGCGGGTGTCTACCTAGCTGCTAGATACGGCTGTCATTGAGAACGGATGCCCGAAGACATCAATACTGAAGACAGCACTCATACATGTTACTTAGTAAAATCCCCGAACTGGATAAGAATCCAGACATCTCGCTCCGTAACCACATAAAACGTCACAAGACACTGGTTACTTTTTCACAAAAGCATTTTAGGCAACAGATCTATCAGGTGGGGGTAAGAGAGACGAATACCCACCGCAAATGTCCTTCCCGTGAGGGCGTGGCAGATCTGAATATCATGCCCAGACATTCTTATGGAATTCGGTAGGGATGCGCATCTCGACCATCACCGGGTCTTATGGAATTAACCGTTTAACCTGTCGTCAGGTTTAAATACAAGTTGCCCAGCTTTGCACTGCGGTGCAGAAGGATTGTTCAGCAGATAAAAGAAAATAACAATTAAAATATGTTTGCGCAGTGCTTTCCTACATTGGCAGACGTGCTAACTACTAAGAATCCGAGGATACAGTGGGAATGTATGTGATACCACACCCTGGCCATCACCGCTCGGAAACACCAACAGTTTCCCAGGGTCGGATCAGCCCATGGTGCGGATGGGGACATCCAAACAATTAAGAAGCCACAAGGATTAGTGGAACATGAAGAGAGACAATATCTTAGAGATATGAATCTTGCCGGAGTGTGGGGCTAAATTATCACAACTACCGGGAGAGAGGCGTACACTACAGGCTACCTAATGAAGAAATTGTCTCTAATCATATTAAACCTATCTTATCGATCTGAATAGAAAAGGTTTTAGTTGGTAGCATGCCGGGCTAAACAGAGTTATAGCACGGACAGCGACCTCAGTGTAAAATTGTTGGTGGCGGAAGAAAGTGCTGCATATATAAGTGTCGCTGTATAGTGTTTCCTACGTGCACTGCAGGCCTATATTTTCTACAACTAAACAAAACATACGAACTGATGGCCACTGGCCATATATATATAAACTAACCAGAACATTCTCAATACAGTGTAAAAAAATGATCAGAATTATATATCTTTAGTACAGGTTAACGAACCTACTACGGTGCGGTTAGTGAAAACACCTTCCAGAAAATGAGAATAACTATAAACATATACAGAAATTATAACTAGCGGTCCTAAGACCGATAAAATTAGGAAAAATACATTTAACGGAATAATTAAAATGTTAAGTATAGTTACTTGAATAATCGGTAGCCATTCTTAAATCTGGCTATCGTGTTACTGAAATTGATACGTCACACTTAGGTTGACGTGAGTTGATGCATTCTCAGGAAGCTGGAAAGTTCCCATTGGCTGGTTCCCGCAAACATGATTCCCACAAACAGCTCATGACGGGAGCGGATCAAACTCAGTACTGTACTCACAATATAGAATGTCTAACGAGTAGTCAGCAAGAGATACAATAACATTACTGCTGTGAAGAAAGTTCCTGTACACCGATTGTATGGATGGAAGTTGATAGCAGCCCGATCACAAGCGGCGGGGGTTGTTAGATGCAGATGAAGAGACAAAACTTAAGCTTAACGGTGCGGGATATGTCAGCCAGCTCTGAAGATGTACCGGGCAAAGTTTACTTGCTGTGGTCGAAATTTTAGACATCAGGGCGGGGATGGTTAAATAACCACTTTTTGGCATGGCCGGCAGATCCGGCGAGTCATCCACCAAAGATCATCGCTGCCTCTACATCTGTAGAATCACATTTTTAGGCCGTAAAGGCCTCACCGCAAGTTTGTGTTCCGAAGTATCTCTTGATATTCGTGAACAATAACTAGAAAGTTCCAAAATGCTCCCGCAAGCACGGGAGTTCCAAAATTGCTTTAGTGCGGTGGGTTGGATACTACTAGCTACGGGAGGAAAACCGACAGAAAGCGAAGTGATCTGCGTATTGTCTGTCGAGAGGATAGTAGCTGGTACAGGTCCAACCTATTTGGCCACTGGCCGAGGATGCTCTCGAGCTCTGCATTTCGTCTACTTTTATACTACTCGTGACGTCACAGGCGCAGGCTCCAACCAATCATCGGTCGAGCAACAGCCAATCAGCGCGTAGCTAATAATAACGCAGTCGAATGTTCTAGAACATTCTAGAAGTTCTGCGTCCACGTGGGTATGACGTCACGGCAATATTTTGAAGATAATCAAAAGGGGTTCTGCGTGGATAACCCAGCCATTTCTTACCCTATTTTGAAATGGTTTACAGATTTGGA